>PVJD01006475.1:0-97946 GCA_004026545.1 Mormoops blainvillei | reverse complement strand
GCAACCGCAAGGCACTGCTTACCCCTCGGTTGGCCTTAAGCGAACCGAGGAGAAGAAAGCTAGGTAACCTCATAGGATGTCAAAATAGTAGGTGATAGATAGGCCGCTTAGCTAAAGCAGAACTTTGAAAGGTTAGTAGACAATAATGGAAACTAATATTAGTTTAAGATTAACTTTAAATTTATGGTTGATATTGTATTTGCTGACATGTAATCAGAATAGTCATAGCCATGTGAGCAATGTATTATTGTGTTAATTGGAACATGATGTTATATGATCTACACCTTCCTGGGAAAATATATGAAATCAATAGTAAAAAAGTTTATTATGCATAAAAGTATAAAAATAAAGTACAGAAGGTAGCAGAGCGGAGCTGCCTGCTATGCCTCTCTGAGTTGCATTCAGAGTGTCTCATCTCTCGTCTTTACGCCGACGCCGTTCATCCCGCCAGGAGCCCCTGCACGCTGAGGCTGGACCTCGGCAGATATGTGCACTCCTATATTCATTGCAACATTATTCACGGTGGCCAAGACATGGAAACAACCTAAATATCCTTCTGTAGATTATTGTATTAAGAAGATGTGGTACATATATAAATGGAATACCACTCAGGCATAAGAAAAGGTGAAACACTGCCATTTGTGACAGCATGGATGGAACTTGAGAATACCATGCTAAGCGAAATAAGTCATAAAGAAAAAGCTAAGAACTACATGATTTAACTCCAATGTAGGATATAACACTGAAATTCATAGACACAGACAACAAACAGTATGGTGGTTACCAGAGGGCAGAGGGGCAGAGGGTTGTAAAGTTTAAAGGGGGCCAAATATATAGTGAAGAAAGGTGATTTGCCTTTGAGTGGTGGGCACACAATGCAATATACAGATCTTATATTATAGAAATGTACACTTGAAACCTATATAGTCTTCAATGTCATCTCAATAAATTTAATTTTTTTTAGTTTAAAAAAATGAGCCATGTCTCATGAGTGCAGACCTAACTAATGTTAGCTCTCAGTTATGTTCAGATCTTCATTGAATGAGGTGAAGTCAGCATGTGTAAGGTGAGCAATTATTCCAGCAATACGTAAAATTAAAAAATATTTTTATTGAAAATTATAATATTGAATACTTAATACCTAAGATAGTTTTAGGAATGGAACACAACAAAAAAGTATAATCATCAGCCCCAGCTGGTGTAACTTAGTGGATTGAATGTCAACTTGCAAACCAAAGGGTTGCTGGTTCGATTCCCCAGTCAGGGCACATGCCTGGGTTGTGGACCAGGTCCCCAGTAGGGGGCGCATGAAAAGCAGCCACACATTAATATTTTTCTCCCTCTTGTTCTCTCTCCCTTCCCATGTGTCCAAACATAAAATAAATAAAATATTTTGTGGAATTGAACTGGTGGCCCTTTGGTTCACAGGCCAGCACTCAATCCACTGAGCTACACCAGCCAGGGCTAAATAAAATCTTAAAAAAAAAAAAAGTATTATCCCATAGAATCAGGCTTTCTCTTATGTGAAATAAGAAAAAGAAATTAATGCTTATTTATGTTGTAGATAACAGAAAGTATAAGGAATGTGGAGTTTATGTACATGACCAGCCAAAACCCATAAATGAATAAATATTTAGTAGAAAAATGTTATTTTTCATTGTTTTATTGTGAACTAAACATCAGAGATCATGAAATCTTTTTGGATAACTGTTTCTTAGGTTCACCACAAACCTGGCTCAGTAGTGCCTTCTATTTCTTGTTAAACTCTCATCTGTTGTGGAACTAGTTCAGGGCCTACCTGTATTCAAAAATGTGCGATTACTTTCAAATTGTTCACTCCATGAAAAAAGTCATTCTTTTGTACTTGTTCCTAAATTTTATTTTTTTCATTCTTGTACCAAAAAAATGAGTGAAATGTTATCTCATTCATTTATTTGTAAGAAGTCCCATTATTGAAAAAAAAAAAATCTCATGTTGTGGTTTGTAATATTATGCTTTAAGGATTAAATGCATAAATTAATGGATATTTTTATGTATTTCCTACCTGAGACACTACCAAATGGTACTGTGCTTGTCTAGGTTGATAATTTTGTGAGAGACCTGGGCTCCCAGCCAGACCAACGCACCATTGACTGAGAGAAAACAATGTAACGCTGAACCACTCATAAAAATCACAATTGGCACTTCTGTAATTTAGATAGACACCTGTTTTATTACAGCATGTTTATCTGAAATATATACACACACACACACACATACATTTTTCTGATTTGATCTAGTTATAAAACTGAATGTAACAGAGTAATAAAAACTATGTGTACTTGAGATATCTGGTATGTGCATATATAAATGCAAATATTATATAGATATCTGCCAATATAGATATCAGCTCTTCCTATATATGTGTACATTTCTTAAACAAACATGTACACATGTACCTATAATATACATTAGAGTACAAAAATTTCAGACATTTCTCTGAGTTCTGTTTCCTAAGCCTTCACTGATGTTTCCTCAGCTTAACATAGTCATCAGCTAAACACAATGCATGGGTCAGTACCCTGCTTTCTAACGGGGAGTTCTTTTACTTGCTTTGTGAAAAACTTTTCCAGAGACAATTTCTCATTTGCAAGTTTTTTAAACTTCAAATATTTATATTTTAGTAAATAAAAAGAAACTCACTCTTTTACTCTCCTTTCCTCCCTCCCTTTCTGCATTCCCTTCCTTCCTCCCTTCCCTCCTCCCCTCCTTCCCTCCTTCCTTCCTTCCTTCCTTCCTTCCTTCCTTCCTTCCTTCCTTCCTTCCTTCCTTCCTTCCTTCCTTCCTTCCTTCCTTCCTTCCTTCCTTCCTTCCTTCTTTCTTTCTTTCTTTCTTTCTTTCTTTCTTTCTCTCTCTCTCTCTCTTTCTTTCTTTTTCCTTCTTCTTTCTTTTTCTTTTAGGGGTGGGGGTTGAAAATATACTCAGTAGCATCCAAGATTCTTTTTACTTTTATGTATAGTAATTTCACTGGGCATAATTGTTATCCAAATCTCAGGTGGTACTGACCTCGGGGATTTTGTTTTATCTTTCTCTTCTTCCATCCCTTCATCTTCAAATCTATCTGGAATTTTTGACCACTAATAATACAACTCTGAGAACACTGTTAGTGTTTTACATAATAACTTCTGGCAGATTTTATAGTTCATAGAAGACATTTAACAGGAATAAAAACATCGCAAGAGCATTTTTAGCTTTATGTTGGCTAGTTCATTATGTAGAGGTCCTTTACTTTACAATGTATTACATAAGTAATTTGGTTAACCTGGCAGAACCTCAATTTCTCAAGTGCACATTTTTTAAATTACCTTCTTAAATTCAGTTTTGTGACTGGATAAAAGAAAACAACAACAGCTATGTATTATTGAAGCTTTACAAAGGGCACAAAAAATCACTTGCAGTGATAAGTACTTAATATTTACCTGGTAATATAAGTACACCTTAAAAGGGAATTGATCTTTAGGTAGATACAATCTTTTCCAAAGAGGTTATTCTTATGAGGGCTAGTTACAAGAACAAATAAGCTAGGCTCCTTTTAGGATCTCTGCAATTATTAGGTTCTGCTTATAGTGGGTTAAATTAATAGTTTTTTTATATATAAATGCTTATATTATATTATACATATTATACCATACATATTATGTGCTCTAAATTAATGTGTGTATGCATGTGTGGAAGATTATATATGTATATATGTCTCTATATATAATCTATATCTGTATCTATATCTTTCTATCTTCTTACTCTCCTCCAGCCACTTGAAGGTTTTAGTTATGTTATATGATAGAGAGAAAACACTACTATGTATTAAAAAACTTTAACTTAGTAGGTTTTTTTAAAGGTGTGTTTAAAAAGTGCTCTTTAAAAGTGTTGTCTAAAGAACTTTCATTTACTACAGTTAAGGTTTAAAATTATGCAATAAACAGAGGAAGTTTGTTTCAATAATTGAGAAATTTCATTACCTTCAAGATTCAAGTTGTAATGGTAAACTCTAAAATTCAGAAACAAACTGGAAACATAGCCATATATTTGTTAAATATCAATTAATAGCATTATTGTCTGCTACTTGAAAGATCTGGTATGTCTTTTCTAGGATTTTTGTTTTACATATTACCTAAAGAGAAGAAAAGTATATTTTGGAAATATTAATTTAGCTTATACAAACTGGTTAACAGGGAATTGAGAAATTACTTTGGTTTTCCCATTTCTGCTTAAAAACAAAAGAAAGCCCAAACACAATTGTACAATAAATATTTCAAGTAGACAAATGACTAGAATAATTCAGCATTTCATCCTCCAGAACTACTAAGGTATGTTCATTCTTAAGTATGGTAGTTTCGGCAAAACAAAAAGGCTATAAAAAACAGTGAAAGAAAAATATGAAAAAAAAGTTGATTTAAACCACTTTGGAAATGAGAAGAGCACAATGTTAATTCTGACAATGATAAATCTCTTTAATGTTTTTGCATTACTTGGATATCTAATGTACTAATATAACTCATACCCCATAATAAAATACTGTGTGGTTAATGCTGTCCAAATTATCAGAATTTAATAGATGAGAATACTTGAAATGAAAAGTTCATAACCTCTTGGAACCTTTAGAAAGAAAGGAAAATAGCCATGCTGAGAACACTGGTTACTTATTTCTTTCTTTATTTCAAGCCCAGCATTATTTTCTCCTCTCATAAGGTATTTATGGATTTTATCTGAATTTATCAATAATCATCTAAATATTTATTTTGTTTTTAAAACAACATGGCATTGTTTTTTTATAAATGAAGGTCTAAAATCACTTAAATATTGTTTTATTTCAAAAGACATTTTATTAGAAAGCTTCTAAATATTGCATATAATGTTTAATTTGCATGACCAATTCTTTATATTATGTTATTTTATTTGACTAAAATATCCATAAGGGATATTATTAGGTGTAATTATTATTAGATATGACTAAGTACTTAAAATATTTATCTTTTTAATATTAACCAATAAGTATATTTGATTGAATATGAATGATAAAATTATAAGAATTATTATTATAATCTCCTTTTCACTAGAATTTATACTGTAGCAATCCATAATAGAGCATTTTATCTGATACAAAAATATATATCAATATATATCCAGACAAAAATCAATTTTAGTTGACTTCCTAGACTGTCTTTCCAAACAAAAGAAGATAACAACTAAAAAAGTCTCAAATTTATTGTTATTCAAGAAGACTAAAAGAAAAATAAAATAAGTCTCACCACAAGTTTTATAGAACAGGTTTTCTTTTTTTTTATTATTGTTCAGTTACAGTTGTCCTATCTTTCTCCTCCTTGTTCACCCCAACCCCTTCCCCACCCCACTACAACAGCTAACCCCCACCATTGCCTGTGCCCATGAGTCCTCTCTTCATGTTCTTTTGCTTGCCCCTTCCCCTTCTTTCCCCCATTAACCCTCTTCCCCCTTGAATCTTGTCACTGTCAGTTTGTTCTTTATTGCCAAGTCTCTGGTTCTATTTTTCTCATTTGTCTGTTTTGTTGATTAGTTTCCACTTATAGGTGAGGTCATATGGTATTTGTCTTTTACCACTTGGCTTATTTCACTTATCATAATATTCTGCAGTTCCATCCATATGGTAGCAAAGGGTAGGAGTTCCTTCTTTCTTTCTGCTACATAGTATTCCATTGTGTAAATGTACCATAGTTTTTGGATCCACTTATTTATTGTTGGGCACTTAGGTTGTTTCTAGCACTTGACTATTGTAAATAATACTGCAATGAACATTGGGGTGCATAGGTTCCTTCGAATTGGTGTTTCAGGATTCTTAGGTTTAGTCCCATCAGTGGGATTGCTGGATTGAAAGGCAATTCCATCTTTAGTTTTTTTGTGGAAATTCCATTCTGTTTTCCAGAGTGGCTGCACCAGTTTGCATTCCCACCAACAGTGTACTAGGGTTCCCTTTCTCCACAGCCTCACCAGCACTTGTAGTTTGCTCATTTATTAAGGATGGCCATTCTGACCAGTGTGATGTGGTATCTCATTGTGGTTTTAATTTGCATCTTTCTAATGGCTAGTGATGTTGAGCACTTTTCATGTGTTTATGCACCTTCTGTATGTCCTCCTTGGCAAAGTGTCTGTTCAGGTTCTTTGCCTGTTTTTTAATTGGATTGCTTGTCTTCCTGGTGTGGAGTCATATGACTTCTTTATATATTTTGGAGATCAAACCCTTGTCCAAGGTATCATTGGAAAATATGCTTTCCCATACAATTGGTTCCGTTTTCATTTTGCTGGTATTTTCTTTAGCTGTGCAAAAGGATTTTAATTTGATGTAGTCTCATTTGTTTATTCTTTCCTTTATATCCCTTGCCCTAGGGGACAAATCAGTGAATATATTGCTCCATGGGATACCCAAAATTTTCCTGACTGTGTTATCCTCTAGGATTTTTGTGGCACCACTCAGGATTCATCCCAGGGATGCAAGGATCATACAATATTCACAAATCATAAAACTATGAAAGACAAAAACCACTTGGTCATATCAGTAGATGCTGAAAAGCCATTTTATAAAGTATAGCACCCATTCATGAATGAAACAGTCAGTAAAGTAGGACTAGAGGGAGCATACCTCAATATAGTAAAGGCCATGTATGAGAAACCTAAAGGCAGCATTATACAGAATGGGCAAAAACTAAAATTTTCCCTTAAGGTCAGGAACAAGACAAAGGTTTCACTTTTCCCACTCTTATTCAACATAGTATTAGAAGTTCTAGCCACCATTATCAGACAAGAAAAAGAAATAAAAGTCATCAAATTGGAAAAGCAGAAGTAAAGCTGTCACTGTTTGCAGATGCCATGATAGTGTACATAGAAAACCTTGTAGACGCCACCAAAATAACTACTCAACCTAATAAGCGAATTTGGCAAAATGGCAAGATACAAGGTCAACATTCAGAAGTTAAAGGCAATTTTGTACACCAACAATGAAATATCAGAAACAATTTAGGAAAAAATCCCATTTACTATAGCAACAAGAAAAATAACATACCTAGGAATAAACCTAACCAAGGACGTGAAAGACCTGTACTCAGAAAACTATACAACACTGAAGAAGGAAATTAAGGAAGACACAAATAAATGGAAGATTATACCATTTTCATGGATTGGAAGAATTAACATCATTAAAATGTGTGTACTACCTAAGGCAATCTATAGATTCAATGCAATCCCTATCAAAATAACAATGACATATTTCACAGATATAGAACAAATATTTCAAAAATTTATATGGAACCATAAATGACTCTGGGTAGCCTCAGCAATTTTGAGAAAGAAGAACAAAGTAGGAGGCATCATGGTACCTGATATCAAACTACATTACAAGGCCATGGTAATCAAAACAGTCTGGCGCTGGCATAAGAACAGACACATAGACCAATGGACAAGAATAAAGAGCCCAGAAATAAACCCATGTCAATAAGGTCAGTTAATATTTGACAAAGGGGACAGGAACATAAAATGGAGTAAAATTAACCTCTTCCATAAATGGTATTGGGAGATCTGGACAGTTACAAGCAAAAAAAAATTAAACTAGACACCAGCTTGCACCATACATAATAATAAACTCATGATGGATAAAAAACTTAAATATAAAGCATGACACCATAAAATTATAGAATAGGTTTTATAAGCCTTTTTACTGTATAGAAATTTGGTCTTTAGAAATGGACCTTGTGATAGAATTGAGCATTATTCTCAGACTTCATTTATCATTCCTTCTATAATCTAAAACTGTATTTCTTAATTTCTTAGATTCAATGTGAAGGAATAATAGAACTTAATATAAATAGTAATAAAAAGTTTATTTGTACTTTCTTAAGAGAATTGTAAATTATTCACAAGTAATACAAAATTACTTGTGAGCCTCCTGGAGAAAGATCTCTATGATGAGGGTCCATTCTGGCAATGACCTTAGCCAGGAATGCTCGATTCTTATCCGGGCCACCTGCCCTCCATGAATTATAAACTCCTCTGATTCTAAGCCATTAATTCTATTACACATGTTCCTCAGTTTCAGCTGAATTTCTCCTGCTCTTCACATAGCTGTTAACTGTTCTTTCTCTTCACCACTTTTTCTTCCTAAACTATTGAATGAGGTTACTAATATACATGCATACATACATAAGCATACATATAGTATATCTGGGTTAGTGTTTACCCCTAGGTCATCTACATATGGTTGTTTCTGCAACAATAACACATTTTCTAAAGCAATATTAAGCTACATGTTTGTAGCATAGCTGTCTATGAGGAAACACTCAAAATTCAAATGGTGGTGAATTTTGACTATTGAAAAAAAATGGTTGTCCATGTGTTGGTAAGTTTTATATCAGTTGATAGTCTAAAAAACTATGACAAATTACCGTCTAAAAATTCTTTCAGAAACAAGACTCATGCTTGGAAGTCATGTAAAAACAGTAGGTTCAAGGAAATAGCTCCTATTAAATTTCAAGTTAAGTTTTCACTAAGAGGAATAGTTGATCTGTCTTCTTAGATTACTAATAATAATGACAACTCTAAGTAGGAATACAGTAATTAGCAGCAAGTCATTTTCCCTGTTTATCCTATGGGTTTAGAATGGAGAAAAGGTGTGGAATCTAATGAACAAAATAAATTAAATAAAACCAAAAGCATGGATACAAGGAACAGGATGACAGATCTCAGAGGGGGGAGGGGGTGGAGAGCACTGGATAAAAGAAGGTGAAGGTATTAGCTAAAGAACATATGTGTATAGCCTATGGACACAAGCAACAGTGTGGTGAAGGCCAAGGGAGGAGGATGGGGGGCAGGGGCTGGGTGGAGGTGGGCAAAGGGTGGGAGGTGGTAATAGGGACAGCTGTAGTAGTGTCAACAGTAAAAAAAAGAAAGAAAAAGTCAGTGAGAAATATTTAAAGTTCAAACCACAGAAAATAGGAAGAAACAATAAGAAAGTAAGATACACAGATTCTGCTCTTTTATTTTAGTTCTTCCAAATGTCATTACAAGATCAGTGCCATGGTCCTTAGGATCATGGAAACAAACAAACAAAAATGTTATTTTGCAATAACATGCAAAATATTTTATAGGCAATTCAAATAAAATTCTGAGATGTCTCAAGGGTTATCATCTTAATTACTGACAGAGCTTGCAGAATTATACCCAGAATCCAAGCTCAAGGTCTTTTTCCTCATGACAATCTTTCCATGTAATTTTAGCTTATTTTAATTTTAAAAATCAATTTTATTCATAAATTATTATCTTTATTTCATTCTATATCTAACAGGTAGACTATTTCTAGAAGAAATATAAATTTAGTTTTAAATACCTTCACTGTGAGATTTCTATGCAAAACGATGAAATAGGAATTTGAATAGATCACTTTGATTTTATAATTGCTATCTTTCCCCGAAGTCCTTAACATGTCCATGATAGTGAAAACCACAGACACTAATGAGGATGCCTGAAGGGAGAGTTAGTATGAAGACAGTGACTAGAAGAGCACCATAAGGAACTGTTAATTATTTCAGAACTCTAAATCCCTAGGACCTAGAAGCATGTTTCATTGAATGTTGAACCAATGGATGAAATAATTACAATCCATTAAAAGAGGAAGACCCAGCATATAAAGATAAGCAGGAAGATATAGGAGGTAAAGGAATACCAGTAGAGTCTAGTGTCACAGAATCCAAAGAAAGAAAGGCATTCAAGGGGAGAATGACAGGGCAAAATGCTACTGAGATTGAGCATGGTGAACCTGAACTATTCACATTGGCTATACAGACCCCGGAATCCTTAGGAACATGGATTTGGGTAAAATGGAGGTAAAAAAAAATCACAGAAATAAATAGTAATCCCGGTCTGAAGGTATTTATTCTACAATGGGGAAAGAAAAAACAGAAAACTAAATGAGTTGTTACAATAGATCGAGGCAATGCTACAAAAGATAAAGCACAGGGCACTGTAGGATTTATGAGGACTTTTTGGAGAAAGTGATGCCTGAGTTGGGTCTTAAAGACCATAGAGATAAACTATAAAGAGTAGCACAGGTACAGATGAATTATGGGAATGGTTACTGGTGCATTTCAGGTACTAGAGGTACATGTACAAAAAATGAAATACGCAGCTACACTTAAGGAACTCAAGTGGTTCCTTAAAGTACTAGTTTACATGAATAATCGTAGTGTCAAGAACTTCCTGGCTTCCCAGCATACCCCTCACTATTTTGGTCAATTTATTTAACTAAAATAAAAATTCAGCTTTCTAATGTTTCTGACTTTGAACAGTAGCTAATTAACATTTTCTTTATATAGAAAATAAATTACATTAAAAGAAGATTAGTGTCTCCCAAACTTATAAAAATAAATGAAAATAAACTCATACTTTACATAGGCTCTTAATATATGGATATGTAAAATGAAGCAAAGATAATGATCATAATAGAAAGTAAACACATACTAAAGTAACAGTTACACATTTTAGGAATCATTTCAGTGATAATTATAGTATTTTAACTCATCCATTAGAGTTTGTGTTAAATGGGTTTCCCCTCAGGTTATAGTAACTGGCTTAAAAAAGGAAATTTAAGAATGACCTATGGTTATGGGAAGGAGAGCTATCTTAGTAATGGTATCATTATTACAGAATTGTAGGATACATCAGTGGAACAACCTTGCATTTATTTTAAGGCAAGGTGATAAAGAAATTTCATATAAAATCATGTTGGTAATGGGTATAGAAAAATGGACAAATATTTCTCTAATGGACAATAAATAAAATGTAAGTTCTACTTGAGAATCTAATATTGAAGAAGGGTACTTATAAAATAAGTAGTTTACAAAAATGTATTACACAACTAGATATCTTAGGCACATATTTAAGTATTTTTTTATATATTGCATTTGATATCATAGTTACAACTGTGAATTTGAAGATAGTATGCTTCACATATATTCAATAAGAATATATAAGTTTTCTGTCCATCAGCCATGCATTGTTTAAGGAAAGTAAATATTTGCATGCGTTTAAAGGAAAATCTTTGCGTAAACATTTAAAAATAAATGAGAAATTAATATATTTAAATATCTAAGCACAGAAATGAGAAACTGTGCCCCCCATGTTCTAAGTCAGTCCCAAATTAGTATGTTATTTTCCACTCCTATCTTACGTTTAACAAAAACCCAATGTTCCAAGATCAAATGTTCATTTTAGAATACTTGATGCATATAGCACTTTACAAAGCCAAATAAAAAAGTCAAGCTCTATGCTGAGAGAAACTTACATGTAGCCAATGAAAGAGACCTTTCATCTCTAATAAAAATGAATGTCTGAGGGTAATAGGTTTGCATTTCAACTTCTGAAAGATAAATGAAAGACTTAAAACTTAGAAATATTTTAAGAGAAATAAAATAAAATAAAACAGAAAGTTTTATTATTATTATAGGTAAATTACTATCAATGATACCAAGGAAAAATATACAGAGATGAACGGATGGTATTAAATTTAATTTTTAGAAAATTGGGAAACATAATGAAAAAATATGGAAAAAATGGAAATAAAATCTGAAAAATTTATCCAACTGTGAATAATATGACATTGATTAAAAATATACTAAAAATTCTATATATTTATGTTACCTTTATGTCAGTGAAAAAATTATATACTTGAGATTTTGATGGGAGAAAATTATACAATAGTATCATGCAATTGTAGATCTTAAGTAGAGTAACATGTCCACTTCCAGGCAACATATTTTTTTAATGATTTAAATATATATAAAAGTATTAAAAATTAATTCAATAATTGAATTATCTGCTTTTCACTTAGGTAGATTCACTTTATTAGTTACAAAGGTGTTGTGGGGGTCTCTCCAGAGTCTGTCCAGGGCAGACAGCCCGGGCCTCTGAGGGCCCGTGAAGGTCAGGTCAGCCTGGGCAAGCAGCCCGGCGGTATCTTGAAGGTCGCTCCTAGCAGGAAGCCCAGAGCTATGTGATACCCATGCGCTGTAGTCCCCAGTGACCTAAGGCTTGGCTTGATCCCACTATTTCCTAAACTTGAATAAAAAAAACAAAACCCTGTAACCAGCATGAGGTTGGTGCGTGTTTAAGCTGCTTCAATAAAGAGCTTGCTTGCTGCTGCTGCATTTCCTGTGTCTGTTCCTCATTTCTTCTTCCGTCTGCGCATCTCACCACTGAAATCTGCCCTAGCTGAACAGCTGGGCTCTGACAGGTGTATAAAACAGAATCTTTATTCTTATAGAACTTTTATAATGAGAGATGATAGATCTATAGACAAATAACTCTTCAGCATATGACCAATAGTATAAAAGATGAATACACCAACAGTGAATGTAGTTGACCCCAGAAAACACAATAGACATAGAGTAACTGAGGATGTTACTATTACTAGACTTATCCCTTAATCTACTATACTATTCATCTCTGTGAAGTCCTGCAACAAAATCATGAGGACAGCAAAAATTTGTTGGTATTATCAAATCTTAGTAAATGAAAAGACTCCATAATGCTGGTAGTACTAAGGAAGCAGGCAAAACAAATATACCTACTCAAAGGAATAACTTTTATAGATAATTGCATATATTTTCTGAGAACTCTGCATTATTTTTCTTAGTTTATAATGGAAACTCACTTATTTTAAAAAATCATCAGGAATAATTAGAAGTGTGGTCCTACAAATGCAAACTTTGTCCACAGTTTGGAACTGTTTATTCTCAATAATTTCACCCAGTCAGTAATTTGTAATCTTGTGGAATCTGGTATTTTGAGGAATATCACCAACATGAGAATTCTAAAAATTCTGTTTTTCAAATTTTAGCATGAAAACATATTGCCTTCTTAATGTACAATGGCAGGTAAATACAACCATTACTTTAATGTATATAAATCTGCTTTATATAAATATTCATGAAGCATAAAGATGTTTAAAATTAGGCATCAAAGAAATAATCAGAAAGGGTACTCTATTTGAAGAACAGAGGGGAAATGAATACAGGCAGCAAAGCAGATGTAGCCCATCACATGGTCTTCTCATGGGTGAATCCAGCGTGGTTCGTCCTCATCTGTTTGCATACCTGCTGTTTTAGAATTTTTGCCAATTTAGAGAATTGTATATATTTAAATTATAAAACACATAGTCACAATTCAATGCTCTTCTTCAAGTATTTGAAGGTGTTCATTTTAAGACGGGATGTTGACATATTTCATGGTGGAATACACACCAAAATTTAAAAAAATGATAAAAATATTGCTTAGAGACAGATATCAGATCTTTATAAGGTAGAATATAATAAGGATTACAATTGTATACCAAATATCTTTTCTTCCTAGAAACAATCAGCATCTGATCACTGGAAGTATTCAAATCCATGTAGTATGCTTGCATTTCAGAGTGGTTTAGAAAATATTTCCAAATTAGGGGAAAGGGCAGATAGGCTCTAAGATAGCTTCTCCCACACACAAAAAAAATTTTCAGATATAGATGATAGAGATAGATGATAGAGATAGAGATAGAGATGATAGAGATAGAGATATATTTCCTTAAACACTGGATGAGCAAAATAAAGCAACAAATTTCCTTTACCAATTCCTCATTATTTTTAGAAATACACTAACAATGTTATCTATTATTGTTATTGTTCTTTTTAAAACATGGTGAAACTAAATTTTTACTAATTCACCCTAACTAGAATTTGTTTCAACTCAGTAAGATTATCCTAAAAAACATGTAAAGCAGTTGAATAAAGAGTTGTTAAAGAAAATTAATGAAAGCATGAACTGCAAGAGAATAGTCATATTATTTTAGAAGCTTATTTCTCTCAGAGGTACTATTGTAACTGTTAGCACCATGATCATAGACAGAACCCCTGACTCTACCCATTAACCAGCAAAGAGGCCTTGGACAGGCTTCTGAGTCCCTCTAGGACTCCATTCTTTTATTTGCCCCTGAAAGAATTTAATTAAGATAATCTCTAAGATTATTTCCATTTTTATGGCTTTGTTATTTAGGTATCACATAGAACCATAGCAAAAGAGGATACCATTTATCGATTTGGGTAGCTTTATCTTAAATGATGAATTACATTAAAATTTCTCTGTCATTAATTTTTTTCATATTATCAAAAGAGCTGAAAATACAACTCTAAATGTGATGTTTTCCAGTTTGGTTTATAGTCTTTAGTGGAAAAAAGTATTTCATGACAAGAGGTTACAACAGATATAAAGTTATATATTTTTAGATATTTTCCATCCAATCTCAGCTATAAATGCCTTTATCACCTACAGTTATCTTTGGAATTAAATCTTTTGAAAGAGGAATGCTGTGTAGACTATTTAATGCTTCTGCAGGTTTAGATAATTATAACTTGTGAAAACTTAAAATGTTTCTCCTTTTATTTCATATCCATTCTAAATCTCATTATTGTTTTTGAAACAGATAATTCAGAAACAAAAAGACTGTTAGTAATCACCTAGCCCAATTTGTCATATTTAAATCAAGACCACAAATTCTTTTCGTCCTTCCCATCGAAAGGTGATAGCTGGAACTTTTTCACTTGAAGCTCTTAGGCATCCTGTGAGAAGCACCACTACACTGAGACAGTTGCCATGCTGGGAAGGTCGCCTGCCTAAATTCTGGTTGATGAAGCCAAGTTTAAGCTCCCTCTCATTCCCAAAGAAGTAACATATGATTAAAGCTGTTTTGGACACTCCATTCCAATTCATGAGCCAGGTGAAAACCCCTGAGTGACTTCCATCAAAGCTACATGAAGGAGAAAAATCATCCATTTGAATGTTTCCAAATTAATGATTCATAAAATTATGAAATATAATAAAATAATTGTCATCTTAGGCTTTTAAGTTTTGGGTACTTTTTTTAGTGCAGGAATAGATAAACAGAATTTAGTATCTGAAACTGAGGTGCTAACATTAAAAAAATCTAAACTGTGTGACTTTTGTTTGGGAACAGGAGAACAGGAAAAAGCCTGACGAACCTTGAAGTGATTAGTAGAGAGGGCTTGAAAGAGAGAAAAAATATACTCTGAGAGCTGGAAGAAAGTTTGGTAATACTGCCACTTGAGGTAACCTGGAAAATATAAAATGTACTTAATGAACTTTATAATCTAGCTAAGATGATTTCTGGGCAAAGTATTGAAGGCACCACCTGGTTTCTTCCAGCTGACTAATAACATGAGAGAAAAGAAGAGATGAACTAAATAATCAACTGTTAATAGAATATTAAGTGAATGTAAAGCGCTTAGGACAAACTTTCCAACTAGCAAGTTCTCTTCCAAGTAAGAGATGAGCTTAAGCGAAAGGTCAAATTTAGGGCTCTGCTAGTGGAGCACAGCCTCAGTGAGCACAGGCTGCAGCTGTAAGATCCTTTGTTAAGACTTTGGAAGAATTTAGGGAGTCAATGTTGTATCTTAGTTACTAAAAAGAAAAAGTTCATGCCATGTAGGTTCTCCAGGATAGACAACAGTGGTTAGTGTATAGTCAAACAACAGCCTCTCATGGAAACCAGGAGAGAGGACTTATCTAAAAAGGATCTATGGGTGTGGTTCAGTCTAATGGACAGGATAGGAATTGGCACAGAAGAGGCTCACAGGTTTTAAAGGAACTATATTAGCCTAAAGTAACAGGCAAAAAAGAAAAAAGAGTAAAAAAATTAAGAAGGCCTTGAGATAACGAAACTATACACAGGAAGCAATCTAAGAAAACTGGGTTTTATGAAAACTACATTTTATTGAAAAGTCTACATTCTGTGAAAAAGGAAGTTTTTAGAGGGTAGGACCAGAAGCCAGGAGACATGCAGAATTATTGCTAAAGGTTGAAACTGAGCCTTAGTTATAGAAATGAGAACTTCAGACAGATTATATTTGGCAATCACCGTAGGACAGTGATTGTCTGTGTCTCCAGTTTTTCTCCATCTGAAAGAGCAATGTTTACTAGACTTATCCATGACTATCTCATCTTTGGACATTAGCTGGGTAGGGAGACACATAATTTGTCTCTTTATTTGACAGAGTTTCAGTGCAGGAGCAACTTGACTCAAGGGAAAGAAACTAAGGTACTTCTATAGTGAAAACTGATTTAGATGATGAAATCCTGAAAGTTGTACCTGAGCTTCCTAGCATAATACAATGAGAGTTTTGGTGGTCCTTGCATGATGAAAGAGGGCCAATAATTTTGTGTGCAGGGCATGGACTGTAGTGGTTTTAAGCATGGGTGCAAATTTCTTGAAACTTCTCTCATGGCTATTCAGATCTATAATTGTGCCCCTTGAATACAGGATGGGGAAAATGTGGGTTTACAGTTCTTCAAATAGAAGATAATGTAATAATTAATAAATAATAATACAAGAATAAATTTTGTGTTTCAAATCCTCACAACTGTAAACCTAATTTTGCCTCACTCTGTAAGTGCATGATTGGGACTGCTTCAACCAGTAAGTATGGCAGAAATAGTACTAGATTATAAAACACCAAGCAACTTCTACCTTCTTCACTGGAACAATTACTCATCATATCCTCACCCACATTGTAAAAAAATCTAACCACCTGAGGCCACAATATTGAAGAAACCAATTTTAGGTATTTCACTGATAATTCCAGCTGAACTCAGCCTTTCAGATTTACCCTCCAAGTCACCATATATATGAGTGTGAAATTTCGACCTTCCAGTATAGACCATCTGGCCATTAAATGTCATCAGGTAACTGTCATTATGCCACCTGGAACAATTGGATTTTTCAGCTGGGTTCAACTGGATGTCCTGATCCACAAAATTTGTGAGCTACACAATTAAAAAGTGTACAGAGGACCTGAATTGACACTTCTCAAAAAAAAATACAGATGACCAATAGGCATATGAAAAGATGCTCAATGTCACTAATCATCAAAGAAAAACAAAACTATAATAAGACATCACCTCACACCTGTCAGAATGGCTGTCATTAGCAAACCAACAAATTGTTCCCCAGGTTTTGAAGAAAAAATAACCCATGTGCAATGCCGGTGGGATCACAAACTGTTGCAGCCACTGTGGAAAACAGAATGGAGTTTCCTCAGAACATTCAAGATGGACTGCCTATGACCAGCAATTCCAGTTATGGGTGTATGTCCAAAGAAAACCAAAACATTTCTTTGAAAGAATATATGCACCACTATGTTTATTGCAACATTATTTACAATAGCCAAAATAATGGAAGCAATTGAGGTGTCCATTGACAAATGAGTGGATAAAACAGTAGTGGCCCATATACACAGTGAGATATTACTCAACCATAAAAAAGAATGAAAACTTACCATTTGCGACAGCATGGATGGACCTAGAGGGTATTATGCTAAGTGAAGTCAACAGAGTAAGACAAATGCCAGATGATTTCACTTATATGTAACCTCTAAAGAACAAAATAAATGAACAAACAAAATAGAGACAGACTCTTAGATACAGAAGACAGACTGATGGTTACCAGAGGAGAGGGTGGTTGATGGACTGAGTGAAATAGGGGAAGGGATTGAGAAGCTTAGATCACTAGTTACAAAATAGTCATGGTGATGTAAAATATAGAATAGGGAATATAGTCAATAATATTGTAATAACTGTATATAGTACCTGGTGATGACTTAAAATATAAGAGGGCACACTTTGTAAAATATATGATTATCTAACCATTATGTCATACACCTAAAACTAAAACAAAATAATATTGAATGCAAACTGTAATTGAAAAATAAAATTTTAAAAATTGGTGGTATATAGTAGAATGCTTGTAGAGTTTTCATCACTAAGTTTTGTGGTCATTTGTTCCATATAAATAGATAAGTAGAACACCATCCTTCTTTCTTAAAAGATAAATCTTTAATAGATAAAGTTATGGCAAGGAGAAATGAAGTGATTTTCACAAGTTCATACAATTTTATGGGGGGAGGAGGTTGGAGGCATGTTTGCCTTTTCCTTTCACTACACCTCATTATCTTTTAAAAAGTGCATTCTTTATATATTGCTATAATACACAATATTTAGAAATTAATCAACTGAAAAATTCAAATAGGTTTCTTATTAGTCTTCTTTTCTGCTTCTTTCTTTTTATCTCATCCTCTTCTACTGTTTTTAATAGCAGAAGAGACTCTGACCACATATGAAGATAATAAACATGGTGAATTCTGTTCTTAGTGGACTTTAAAATAAAAATCCATTATCTCTGTGTGAAGATTTTATGCCCTATCTAGTTCTCTGCCCTTATTTACTGTTATAGTTTATAACTGTAACAAGAAACATTTAATTTCACATCACCCTCCTGAGTAACATAAATCCAACCCCAGGATCAAGAAAGATTCTAGACAGATTTTAAGAGCTCTAATCGAGCAATTCAGCATTTCCACACTAAGGTAATTTTTTTGCTAACTCTACTTTTTTTCTTATAGTCACTTTCTCCTTCTTGGATTTGTTTTTGAAGTAAGTGATCCTATATTCTATGTCAAGTAACTGAGCCTCTCTCCCTTGTTTAATTTCCTGCCTGGGTCCTGGTTTGGATTTCCTGAACATTTTCATTATCCACTCAGGATTTTAGCCCCACTATGTTCTGGTATACTCTGTATTCTAATCCATCTTGAAATTTTTGGCTCTGAAATAGGATTTATGCTATTCCTGTAATTTCTTTGGAATTCCTACTACTCTCTCTGGAATTGTCATCTGCCTTCACTTAATTTAGTTACTTAATACCTAAAACTTAACACTCTTGCAGGTCTTCCTGGGCACCAGTGTGATGACCTGCCTGTCCGTCCACCAGTTAACCATTATCACCAAGTACCCCCTATTGTATTGTCCGGAGAGAATGCTTTGCCTGTCTGGCTGGATTTCCATCATTAGATTCTTGTTCAACTTCCAAGAGCAGGTTGGTTTTAGCCACCCATTTCTTTCCAATCTAAGCTCTTTCTCCTCCTACCAAGTCCTAGTCTGGTTAGAAAGCAATTGCCATACAATAGCTAATAAGCAAGCATGTTACTCTAATAATTTAAAAAATGCTGTACATTGTAAATCAGTTGTGCTAGTATAATTTTAATAAAAATGTACCTCTTTTTATAGCTTTTAAGGAAATATTTGTGCCATGCTTCCTTTCTAGTTTTTGATAAGAATAATAACTGAAAGCCATAGATTTAGAAATTGAATCTCAGTGTTTTTAGTGTGCATATATTTACCAAGGTTCTGACTTGAGGGTTACTTGCTATTTAAATGAAAGGAGTAGTTTTCATACTTGCTTCTAAATAGCAGTGTTTTTACAGTAGAAAAATATGACACATCTGTTTTTATATAAAGCACTCTATAATGTTTTTATTTTATAAGTTTAGAATTCTGAGCTGTATTCCTAATCAAGGACTTAACATAGCTATATACATCTATCTATCTATCTATCTATCTATCTATCATCTATTTATCTATCTATCTATATCTATATCTATCTATATCTATATACATGTATATGAGGCTTGTCCATAAAGTATCCAGCCACATGATATGAAAAATAGACATGTTTATTGAGAAAGATATAAGGACAAGAAACATTGTACACAGGACAATAATTCCTCAGACCCCTTCAAAGTAGGCACCTTGGGACCTCACAGTTCTCCCAATCACCATCAGCTGTCCTGTCATATTTTCCTGAACCTCATCAACTGTCTGAAATTGTTTCCCTTTTCAAAGGTGATTTCAGTTTTGGGAAAATCCAGAAGTCACAGGATGCCAGATCTGGGCTTATAGGGGAACTGATTCACCTGGGTAATTTGATGTTTCACCAAAAACCTGCACTAGATATGATGCACAAGCAGGCGTGTTGTCGTGATGAAGCTGCTAATCACCAGTTGCCCATAGCTGCGGACTTTGGAATCATCCCAATAGTTTCCACTGAGGAACATTCAAGCTTAATGCAAAATCTGATGCAGATTTGTTGCTCTATTCACTCAGTCATTTTGAATGAAATGGCCACACAGTACACAGGCTCACTCAACAGCGTCAACTGCCCCCACTGACTAGTTCAGTGAAGTCGTCATTGTTCATGCACATGCATTTCAGTCCACTCTCCTTGCCTGCCAGGTTACATTGATGTCACGCAAACAATGCTCATTATATTAACAATGGTCAGACTTTTTCTGGACAGGCCTCATATGTACATATCAACTATTGCAATCATTTACAAAGTAAAAAATATTGCAACTTTTTAAAATGTTCTTTATTATATTGTATATGGACTATGCATTGGTCTGGGTCAAATCAGGAGAACCACATAGTAACTTAAATAGAAATTTAATATAAGGGATTATTAAGCTATGAGAAAATTGTAACTGTAAAGATGAAAAGAGAACTCTAAAGTGTACTCTAAAAGATTCCCCTGCCTTTTCTTAGAGGTAAAGAAATATACTTAGGAAGGACACATTTAGGACCTGTTCCATCCCCATTCCATCCCTTCCCTCCTGGAATCATTTCAAACCTGTTCTACAAGCCAAGTTGCTGGATTGCCTGGGCCAAAGCTAGTTTAGAAATATCGAACACTTGGGGAAATGCTCTGGGGCTATGTGCTCGGGGTGCCCAGGTGGGATAGAACAACAGCAAGTGTCTCTAGACCCTTGGTTTTTGTCAGAAAGTGTGGCAGTAGCAAGAAAAATACAAAATATCATTTCTCTTAACCTGAAGTGAAGCCCTCCATCCCCTCTACTGACCAAAGTTTAAAATCATGCTCACTGTAGGGGCTTGAAGGGTCTATTATTGGGAGTACGTTCATGTGTGTTTGTATACACATATATATACACACATACACACATGCACACACACACAACAAAGTGTGAACTTAGAAATGTAAGGTAATACATTGATAAATGCCAAAAGTATCATATAAGCTAAGTCACTATCTTATAAATATAAATTAACTTTCATGTCACATATTCAGCCTATAAGTATAGCAGATTCTCATATAACAGTGTTTCATTCAACATAGTTTTAACAAAGATAAGATGTCCTAGGACTTAATTCTTATCTATATCAGGATAAAAACTGGTATCATTATATATCATTTCACTTAAAGTTGCTGAATCTATTCATGACATTGAGGACTTGCTATATTATCATAACCAGTATGGATGAAAATTAATAATAAGTACAAATGAACATTAAAAATATAGATAGATACATAATGCTCTAGGTTTTTAAGAAGTTTCTTTCCAAATTGAAATTGATATAACCTTTTTTTTCTGTATAAGCTTCTGTGTGCTGCTAGAAACAGTTAAAATTATCCCATTGACTTTACCTCAGTCTTTATATTTGGCTTTTATTTTATATATGTTAAAATGGACTGGTGGGAAAATGTTGACAAAAACAAAAAAAAATAGGGGGAGGCTAAGAATAGTATAGGAAATTGAGAAGTCAAAGAACTGATATGTACAGCCCATAAACATGAACTAAGAGGTATAGGGATGATGGGATGGGATACAGGTTGGAGGGGGTAGAGGGGAGAAAAAATGAGACAACAGTAATAGCATAATCAATAAAATATACTCAAAAAATGAAAATGAAAAAAATGGACTAATGTGTTTTTCCTATGTTTTAGTTTCTATGTTAGTCTTCAAATGCATGGCAGTGGCAATAATTCACACAAATAAATGCTAAATTGTAACAAAGCTTACAGCTAATGCCTGTCACCAGATTGCCACAAGCCACCATGTTTACCTGAAGTGGTTAGAGTCACAGGTAATCTTTTTGTGCTCAGGACAAATTATGTTTACTTGTTCCAGCATTGACAAATGAGAACCTTATAGGACAGTAGCCATTTGTTTTACTGTTGGAAATAAAGATAATTTTAGAGAACGTGACTATTTTCTCCTTATCTAAAGTTATTTTGAATGGGAAATTAAGATTCTCCTGGAAGAGCATGTCTATGCTGAATGTGCACCACTTTGATCTTCTTATATTAACAACAATTTAGCCACTTTGATCTTGTTGTATTAACAACAGCAGCATTGACTAATTTAATGTAGTTTTTGTCTCACCAAAAATTAAGGAATTATTTATATTGGTGATCATTAACAATATTTTTAAGCTAAAACTGTGTTGCTAAATGTCTTAATCTTCCAGGAGCAATCAGAACTCAGATCTTCAAATTAATTTGTACTCCTGAAGTTCACATGAGCAAAGTGTTTTTGTTGCAGAAGGTTAGTCATGTGGTTAGCCTAATGTACTGATTCAAGGTATATAGCCTAGAGTCAAAATTTAAAGTTTTGCAATTGAATTTTAGGTTTATCTGTTAATTTATCTACTAGGTCTTTCAGCAAATACAAGGCCCTATGCTACAAAATGGAGAGAGAGCAGCGAGAAAGACAGACTCAGCCACTGCCATCACAGAATTTATAGTCTAGTTCAGATTATACACACATTAAATAAATATATACTAGGCTGTTGAAAATTTGGTAAGTAATTGAAGAAGCATATAGAGTACTGCATCTGATAGAAGAAAAGTCTAATCTCTCTTACATGTTAGGGAAGTCTTGCCAAGGCAAATTACACTTGACTTCAGGTCTGAGAAATGAGTAGAAATTGATAAAGGTTGTAGTTCTAGAGAGATGAGGAAGGTACTATTTAAGTACACATGCATTTTAAATATAATTATAAATAAATATATATGAGAAAACTAGAATGTATAGATTTTGGAACACAGATGTTTGAGTATTTCAGTAAATAAATAATTTAGCCTTAATTGCCACCTTACATATCTTTCTATTATTATTTTTTTAAACCATGAAAAACACAATTAGCCATGTGGCATCTATTATGACTTTCCTCACTGGGCTAGTAAAATTGCTTGGGATTTAAGGTACTTTCCAGTATTCAGTTATATAACCTTGAGGTTTTTAATGAACACTATTCCTGGTTGCCAAGGTAACTTGACCTCATTTTCAAGGGGTACTGCAACACCTCAGGAAGATATCACGGTGTTCAATAGTTCCCCAGTAAGCATTTTATTATTTGTGTTGTCGGAAGTAAAGTTTGAAGTGGACATAATTGTTTTCCACTCTTACCTTTTTAAATAAAAGTTATAAAAAGTTCTTAAACATCACCTCTACCTTTGCATTTATACTTTTCCCTCAGGGATCATTTTAACTGATTTGTTCTCTTCATTTTCCCTCTCCCATTTAGATTCCTTCCTCTAGGGTATTCTTCCTTTAAGTTGTGTTTTACATGAGAAACTGACAGCTCTGGGCTTGCTAAAAGGATCCATTGTCTGTTTTTCTCTGATGAAAATAGTTACCCAATGCTCCACTGACCTTTTGAATTTTCCCCTTTTTACTTCTACTGTATCCTATTTGCACTGTGAGCTTTCTTTTCTCCATAACCTTTAAAAAAATACTTGTATGATAATAGAGTAAATTGTCAGAACATAAAAACCAGGTGACGTACTTTGGGTTTGTACTACTGTGAAAGTCTAAATTGTTGTCCTTAAAACAATGTACGTGGTGACTTTCCAGAAAATTGAAAAGGAAAACATTTCAGAGATATTTTTGAAGTATTAGAAATAGTCTCATGAATTTCTTTAGGGATACCAGAGAAAGATTAGCATTCATGTGTATTTGGGGAGCAAAATCTATTTATGGACAAAACCAAAGAGCCACACATCAGTAATTATTCACAGCTTTTGAGTAATTTGTCCAAGGACATCCTCGGTGGCAGAGCAGGGACAGTGGAAGGACTTTATACCATGGAACAGGCTTTCCTTGAACATAGATTGGCTGGCTGCCTCATTTATAAAAATGGCTACACTTTGTCTTCAGGGACTTTTTGTTCATTTTGTTTTTATTTTTTGAGTGGTTCCTTCCATAGTAGTATTTTAGTGAGTTCTGAAGAGAACACTGTTACAATTAATTCATGAACACAGTATCTTTTCTTGTTTGGGTATTATAGGATGCTATGGAAATGACTGCAAGGACAACTAACAAGTAAAAATAAGAAGCTTAATTCTCCCTGTGAAAATGCCTATTTTTTTACACAAGAAAACTTGTAAGTACTTCTCATTACTTCGAAGCGTATATAAATCCTTTTGAAAAAAAGGTAGAACTTTATGAGCCAGAAACACTTATCTCAAAGATTTAGGGGGTAACTCTTTGAAATGTAAACATCAAGGGAAGATGCATCACTCTTTCCCCTTTCTGTGGGAGGGCAGAGGTTTAACTTTGGTGGGTGCCTGGCTACAAGTTGGAAAAATGTCTCCTGTAATGAAGATATGAGAAGTTTATATTTCCTCTAGTAGCTAGTTAGCTAACACAGATGGTCACCCCATTTACCAGGTAAAGTTAGGATAAACATGTGACAAAGAGTTTGGTCAAGTCTTCTTACTTGAGGACTAGTTATTATCTTGAAAACAAGTATGTAATGAATTGTATCTGCTTGGCTGTATAAGAGGATGAACATTCCTTTTATTTTTGAATTCTCTTAGAGAACTATATCCGATGCACACCAGGTTCTCATTTAATGCTTATTCAATAATAAAAATGTTTTCTTTCTCTACTACCTTTGTGGAGAGGATTTTTGGGTTGGGGGAAGATTTTGTTTTTAATTGCATTTCCCCAACACAATATGGTTTAAAATAAATAGCCACTATTTGGAACAAATACTATGTGTATCCATCAACCAGGAAAAATATAATAGAGCCAAAAGCCTCCTATCTGAAGTGAGTTTACTTCGGTCTTTCCAAGGTTTTATCTATGGATAAGGAAAAACTTGTACAGAACTGGAAAATCTAATCTACAGCATGAAGAAACTTCCTGAGACAGGTAGAAAGGAAACCTATTTATCTCCATCGCCATGATTTACTTTCTGAATCTGTAATTATATTCGGATTAGTTGTGAATAAAGAAACAAATATAATTAGTACCAACATTGAAGGATTTTCAAGGTAAAATTAAAACATATATTTCAAGAAGGTCACTAGGTATCTTCTATTACATCTTCCTGGCTTCTAGAGCTTCTGAGAAATGAGAACTCTGTATCAGTAAGTAGAATCCAACAAAAATTTTATGAAAATGTATCATATGATGCCACTTCCAAATCAATGTTTTTATTAGTATGTCCATGAGACCAGATGCACAATTCCTCACTAGGTAGAAGACGGTGGGTTTTATCAAAAATTTGGCTTGGGATTTATTTAACTGTTTCTACTATTGATACATAAACAGAAAGTACTTAATTAAATTAAACAGACATGTATGACATCACAATTATGAAATGGTGGATAGTGATAACCCTTCATTGTAATGCAGCCAAGGGAGTGAAGAATGGCAAAGACCAGGAGGACAAAATGGCTGAGTGTTCAACATTGATAAATTTCTAGTGAGAATTTTTCATGTTGGACTCTCCTGAGGAAGCTGTATTTCTAACCACAACCATAATAAAATAATGGTATATAATCACCTAATTGACATAAAATAGGGAATTAAGAGATCACAATATAATTATGCTTCTTTTTATAATCAGGGAATAATTAAGTAATATATTTACTGAGGGACACGAAGCTCATCTATTATATCTTCCTGATTGCATGAGAGCCTGAAAAATGGGCACAATGAATGGCATTCTGGTTTAAACCTGTCATTTACAAGTGTTGAGTGTGTAGATCCTGAGCATGACCCAGACTTGCTGACACTATGGAGAATATTGGAAGAATCACAGACCAGAATTTTTCATTATCAATAAATTCTCTAAAATGAGGGATGTTTTATACTTTTGTAAACTAGCATGGAACTGACCAAAGAGGTTGGACAGAACCTAAGAAGGCAAAGGAAAAGCCTGCTTAGAGCTAACAAATAGATATACTTACCTCAAAGTATACTGAAAATTTCCAGGATAAAGTGTCACCAATAACAGAATGCACTGTCTGACCCATCACTTCTCCAGGGCCTCAGACTTGGTCAATTTATATTCAAGGCCCCAACTATACATAACAGATATGGAGCTTCCTCTTCTCTCTGCAACGGAAATGGGACTCTTTTTTTCAGTACTTAGTCTAGGATAAGTATTCTCCATGGCCTACCCTTGCTGACACCTCTCAAGGGCATCTGAAGAGTGTACTGGCATTGTACATTTGAAAAGCACTAAGTGCAGTTTTCCAGTGAAGCATCGGGTGTTTGCACTTTCTCAGCACCTCCATGGTTGGTGTCATGTCTGCCTGCATCACATCCATCTCACTCGGTGAGGGTATTGTGTGTGGCAGTTTTGCTCCTTAACCCAATTTGTCTATCAATTTAGGGATGGTGAATCATGGAGTAGGGTTACGGGTGACAGCAAAGTGACACCTTGGCTTGTATAGGTTCTGGGGCCTAGCTTATATGCAGTTAGGGACCATTGGATATGACAGATGTTAAAGTTGAAGATTCTGGATGAAAAGAACACGACCTGTATGGTAGGTCCCTTGCTTTTCTGTTTGGCATGGAACATCTCTAATCTCTAGTACTTCTAAGGTATAGAAAATTTACCAGAGGAATCAACCCGTTCCTCTAGCCCAGTTGGCCTCTGTGGCTCATAATAATAAGGAAATAATAATTATCTCTCAGATCCCATGAGGAGCAGGAGGTGTTAGGTACATTTGTCCCTTCCTTATTTTGATACTTCCTCACTTATTATTCTCCAAGGAAAATTACACTTCATTCTGATGAAAGCCCAAACATTAAATGGGACCCAATGAATTTGATCTTATTCAACCAATTACATATGATTCAACTTATAATTCTTAATAGAAGTGTTCAGGTAAATATCACAAAGCCTTGCAGATTTGGGGAAAGAGAAGAAATCATGACCTTTCATAAGAAAAACAGTGTATATAAATGAGGTCACATCTAATTTCTGGGCTGTAGTTGGTTCTCTCCTAAAGTATCTGAAATCAATCAAGCGCATTGGCCACAACAAAGCAATGCCATGCTTTTTAGAAGATACATATCTGATCTACATGGGAATTTCTTTACTTTTTATTGTCAAACCCTAGCCCATTGCTTACAAAATAAACTTGATCTTAGAGTTCATTTACATCCTCCTTACTCTAGATTATATTATAAACCTTTTCATAGAAAAAAGATAAGTGGCATTATACCTAGAATACTTTTATTTTATCCATGCATTTCTTCTTCATTGAGGAGTGCACGATGGACATTTCAATTTTCAAACACTAATGTAATGTGCTCTCATACACTAATTAATGTTTAGGTTAACTATTTCTTTATTTCTTAAGACACAGTTAAGATCCCCCTATCATCTGGGTAAAGTTGTACTTTGAATCTTTTAATTATAATAAAAGGAACATTGCAGGATAATAAGAGATACAAAACTGTCAAAAGGACTGTATTTACCCTTTTATTTTCTTTTGATTTCAGTAGAGAGAATATATTTAAATAAAATATACACTATTTTTATCACTCTGTATGACAGGAGGATATTTCACTTGTCGGAGAATCGTCAACCCCCAACCTGCATTGTTCCTTTGTAATTAAGGGCTGACAAGAAGAGAGCACCAAGGCGTGGTCAGAGACTATCTGGGCTACATTGCCCTGAGAAAATTGAAAGGGACAATTTTCTATTTGCTTTTATTTTGTATCTTAGGAAGAAACAGCCATCACTTAATTCTATCCAAAACTTCAATCAATAGATTAATTCTATTAACCACTCTCAGGTAAAATTTCCTTCTCTTACTAACATGTCTCTCTAAGTAGATTAGAGAGATAAACATTCAAGCAGAGCATTCATATGCATTATTTCTTTTTCTTTACTGCTTGTAGTTTATAAAGAAGAATGCAATGATTTTAATTGGAATAATGACCACAATTCAGTATACATTCCTGTTCCCTTCAAAAAGATGCATCATTGCATGGAGAGAAGGAGATAAAGTCTCAGGAGTAATTCCTTGAGGATCTGCCGCAATGCACTTAACAAACTACATTTATTTTTAACTATGTAGTATAAATTGTATTATTGTCAATACAATTTTTTATTGTCTTTATAATGTCCTGAGATTTTTTCAAATAGTTTTGGAATATTATTCTAAGCAGACTTTTCAAGCAAGTAGGTCTCTACTAATGATCATACCCCAGATCCTAAAGCTGCATGTTACCAGTGTGGGATGGTCAATCCCTCACAAAAAAAATAATTTCTGTATGGTGGCATTACATTATTCCTAAGACCTTACTCTAATGACTGCAGGGAATACAAAATGACCAAGACACCATCATTATGCCCCCCTAGATCTGAATCTGAGAAAAATTATACAAGTACAGAAATGAATTTAATAATATTTAGAATCATATCTGTATGCTATATTTGCAATAAAGTTCTACATGCAAAAATTATTTTGTTTTATAATTATTCAGAAAGGAAGAATAGCATTCGATAGGCACTTATGTGGTCAAGAAATCTGGCATTGAATAGTTAGTTAATTAGTTAAATTATTTACATGCTTGGGGGCTTAAAAAATAATATATACTTTTCACTAGCAGTGATTTGATAAGAATTGCATTGTTCCTTAAAGGAAAGAATGGCCAAAAGATGTAGGGACACAAAAGATACTGTTTGTTTTGAGAAAACCAGTAAGCCAGTATAGCTATAGTTTAGAGTTGTTGAAGAAAACTCCCAGAAAAAAAGGGCACAGATCTTTAAAATAAAGGGGCCATTAAATACAAAGAGAAGGTGTTTATGCCCTATTTCAGAAGTTTGGGTAAATTAGAAATATCGTTGAGCAAGGAATTAACAGGATTGAACTATGCAAAATGAAAATATTCTGGCAACACAGTAATTAAGTGAGGGCATAGCAAAATAGAAAAGAAGTTGAGAAGTGCAGTGGATCTAATAGTGTCTCATATAAATCAGCACCACCCTGAACCTCAGAAAGTGACCTTACTTAGAAGACATTATTAATTTAGGATCTGACAATGAAACCATCTTAGGTTTACAGTAGGTTCTAAATATTATGACCAGAGCTCTAATAATAAGAAGAGAAGACATAGAGAAACAGAGAAGACGATAACATGAAATGAAGGTAGAGATCGGAATGATGGGCTTACAGGCCAAGCTATGTGCTGGATTGCCTGCAGCCACCAGAAGCCAGAAGACAGGCAGGAGATGATTTTATTCTCAGAGCCTTCAGAAGGAACCAACCTTGCTGGTACCTTAATCTCAAGCTTCTGCCCTCATGAAAGAATAGAGAACAAATTCTGTTTTAAGCCACCCAATTTGTGGTACACTAATTTGTTATGGCAGCCCTGGAAGACCAATATAAGGGTCTAAGCAGACACCCAAGTGAAGCTAAATGATGGTAGAAAGTAGGGAGGGTGGAAGTGGAGACAGGATTCACCAAAAAATTCATGTGTTGGAGACCCTAACTTGCACAACCTCCTCCATGGCCTCTACCAAATTGTGTATGAATAATTTGGAATTATTTATTTAAATAAAACCCCCATGTAATATAAATTATTGATTATATAAAGCCTAGACTAACCCCTATCTATATGACAAAGCAACTAACCTATTCACGTAAGTTGCAGTGTAAGGGAATCAGTTGTTACCAGTCCAACAATCTCAGAGGGTGGTGGTATCCTTTAAAAGAAATGACAAATTTAAGTTTAGAGAAGGAGCCTTTTTCAAAGTAAATACAATAATATTTTCTAGTGAATTATAATCTATTTATTGTTTAAGACCCAATCCACTGCTAGGTTTGGCAGGCATTTTGTGGTTCGCTGCCCCGGATACAAAGCAACTACAATGAAATGTGATAAGTGGTATAAATAGGGCCACGTGTACAATGTGAAATGGGCAAGAAGTGGGGAAGCAGTTCTCTGCCTCTGTGTTTTAGCAAAGCTGTTCTAGCTTATTTCGTGAATTGAGTCTGCTTAAGCTTTTTCAGGGAAAAAAAAGTTTGTTGACCTGTGGTTTAGATAACAGTTTTCCAGGAAGAGGCTCCATTGTTTTTCCATCTTTGTGCGCACAGTATTGAGTATGGAGGATATCAAATAGTAGATGGGGAACACGAGTCTTGAGTACTGATACTCTATCCAAATGAAGATGTTAAGCAGGTGTTAAATATATAGACCTTTCTTAGGAATAATAATGGGGCTAGCAACATGGATTTACGTAATCAACAGGATTGCAATTGCTGACACTGGAGTTGACTGAGAGCTTTGTGGGGAAGACCGTGAAAGAAAAAAAACCTGAGGATAAATTTTGATAAATACAAGTACCATGATGGTTGTTGTGATGAGTAATCACTGGCATTTACATATACTAACTGTAGGGTCAAAAAATACTTTAAATAAATATATTCAATAAATTGATGAAACAAAACTTTTTTGTAACTCTGACTTTCTCTGGCTTTTTCTTGTTTGGCCCACCACTTATAAGAAATGTCAAGTGACTCTGAAGACCACCTGGAGTTGTTTTAACTTCAATCCCCTGAGAAGCCTCAAAAGGTCAAGTATCATCTCCTACTGCTTCTCAGATTCCTTTACATTGTATTAAGTTCCGGTTAATCTTCCCCAGACTTGTAAAATTCACATGTGCCCATGTTCTAGGTAGAAATAACACACTTTCTTTCAATTTTGAAAACTGAGCTTTTTCTCATAGACTCAAGGGAATAATCCCACATTTTAAAAATGGATTTAAAAATACTAAAAGCTATAAAGATTAAAATAGCTCTTTGAAAATCCCCTGAAAGCACATTATGCAATAATAATGTATACTGTTTTAAAAAAATATAGGCATTTAAATTTCAAAAATAAAGTAAGAAATAATTTTAAGTAAATTTAGACTGATAATATTACAGTATTTAATCCTGATATTATAGTATTTAAAAATCCATGTATACATATAGAAAACTAGCTGCTTGTATAACATGTATACACAAGTACTACATGTGTTGATTACTGATAAAAGCTCAAAAAAAGTAATGAGAGCTGTTATTGAGATCTTATGGTGTGACAGGGATGAGCTAAATCACTCCAAATATTAGCTTCTTTATCTTCTCTATAACCCTATGAGGTAGATATTATTTTTACATTTTCCAATTACTGCTTTAAATAGCCAACATAAATGAAATCCCAAAGGAGACTCAAAAGAAACCAAAAGTTTACTCTTCCATTTAATTCAATAAATTATTTATTGAGCACCTTCTGTCTAATAGTGAATATGCCACATGCTTAGATAAAATACTTTATTTATGCCTAAGAAGAGATACATTAATGCAATTATGGGCATCGAAGGAGCTGCTTGCCCCCCAAGGTAAATACCAGTGTCCATGCTAGAAGACAGAAAACAACTTACAAAATTTTGCAAAATGCAGATTTTCAGTTTCTTAAAAATAAAAAAAAACAACAGTTACCAGTAACACTGTTATTTTTCCTTATTTTTCTCCTGCTTCGTCTTCTTGCTTTCACTGAGAACTTGGCCCTTTCTTTTCTATTGCAAATGTGCCTTGGTTCACTTAAAAACGTAATCAAGAGAAGCATGGAATCCTTCAAATGTGTTCCTTGCTATTCCCCAAGACATGCTCTTAACTCCTGTTTAATTTTAAGAACCTCATTGCTAATAACTTTGGAGAGAGAGAGGAAGAGAGAGAGAGAAAAGAAAAGATAGGGGAATGGGAGAGGTAAGGCCCCTGGGTTCTGGGCTCTGGATGCCACCTCATATGTCCTTTACCTGGGTGATGCTGGCCTCTTGCCCCCCAGGCCAAACTCCTCCAGCTCCGTAGGGCAGCTCTTATTCCAGCAGCTAAAGTGACTGGGCCCAGGCTGGGAGCGATGGCAGGATGCCAAGGCCAGAGTCCTGCAAGGCTGCGACCCTGGGCAGCTGGTGTTGGGAGTCACCAGGGATTCTTTCTGAAATCTTCACTGTGAGGACTTAATGGGTTGCTGGAAGTGAAGCCCACATAAGTGCGCACCCCTGCCCTCCCTGCCCCGTGGCTGCATCCCTGGAGTTTCTCACTTTCACGCTAGTCCACACAGCTTCCAGCACCAGTTTCTGGACCCAGTAACTTCTGTTCCAAGAAATTAAAAATGGCCTTTCAGCTATGGTATGTATATAATGCATGTGTCACAGTTTGTTATTTCTGTTACAGATGCCTTTTTACATCTGTGACCTAGACAATTTTGCTTTGTTTTATTTTGGCTTCAGTGAAGTGGCTGAGTTGCTTAAGATGTTGCTCATCAAGGGGTCTGGACCCCATGACCATTCCCTCCACATTCTATCCCTGTTTCACTCAAGCTCCAAGTCCAGTATTAAAGTCACAACTAAAAGCAAACGAAATTATGATGTGATAGATAACCATATTGAAGATCTGGAAAAAGTCAATTGGAAATTCTCTTCTGAATTTGATATGATTTCTTAATGAAGGATATCAGGAACTAAGATATTGGGATGGAAACATGCCTTTAATATGTCTATTGGTACCTCAAAGATTTTCCAGACACAAGGAATGTAGCACCTAAAATCTTACTACACTGATCTGCTAGTATTATTTGTTTCTACAATGAAGCTGCTAATGACCCTTACGGGTCAGGGACCCAAACCGAAATCTTTCTGTCCAGTGCCACTCTCACCAATAGGGGGAGGCCGCATTTGGGAAAGCAGAGCAGAAACCTTTATTCTTTGATCAAGGAATGGAGAAAGTGAGTTTATACTCCCTGATTGGGAAAGAACCTTCTGTATTTATAGGTTGTGGTATGGCGTGACTAAATTCTTTTAGGTAAGCTAGTTATTCTTCTGTTATACTCAGCCCTTTTTTGCAGGGTCCTTTTTGCACACGATGCCCCATCTGCACCGCACCTTGGTCTTTGTGCTCGGGAATCCTTTTCAGTTCCTATAAGCAAGGATAGTTGGTGACATAGTTTGGTACTGAGAGACATTAAGGTCTTTTGGATGATAGCCCTCTGACAAAGCTTTGCCTACTTTGCTTAGGACAGTGAACAAAATCACAGAGCACAAACCAGCACAACAGCTTCATGAAAGCATCTTCAAGAAAACTGATAGTGACTTCAATGATTTGATAAGAGAGTTAGATAATTATCCCAAAGACCATTTGCTGGAAACATTTAAGTAAATAAGACATACAAAGTGTGAAGAGTAGATTCTAGGAAAACACATTGGAGCAGCCCCTGCTACAGAAGTCCTGGGGTTCCTGGACAGCCACTGTCAAGTGAATGTGATGTGGTCGCAGCCCTTGCTAGCAGTCATCTTGGAGGACCTGCAGGCCTGGCTTGGCGTTGATTGGTTGATATCTCAGTGCAGACACTTACCTACAGCTAGCGCACTATGGTACAGGGAAGATTCACCCTGGCGCTGCACTTCAAATGGGATCTGGTTCCCCTTTATGAGCTAGGAGGACCAGAAGGAACTACTGCACCAATAAAATCTCCTACAGTGGCTCAAAGACTGTTTGCCATGCACAGTCTTTCAATGAAGTGGACGGGTATTACAAGGGCATGGGTGTTTGGGGAAGAGAGAATTTAGAAATGTCATTTAGAATCTGAAAGTGTGGAGGTGAGCTCTTCACAATCTCTTGCGTTTGAGTAGGACATGTTTTCCAGAAAAGGAGAAGCTATGGATGACTCCAAAAGAATGTGAGTAAATGTTGACTTTACCAAAGACGGTAAGATATAGAGGACAAACACAGCTGGCAAGAAAGATGATAATCTAAAAATGTGAAAATCAAATTACAAATTTTGTGTTACATTTAAAATACTTTTGAGAAGCGAATATATTAGATTGTTAGATCAATAATTTTGCAGCTTTGGAAACCCTATGCTGAAAATAGATTTCCGGATCACCAGTCTAGTAGAAAAATAACATACTACAAGACAATGAAGTTTTTAAAAACACACTGTGGGATTGGCAGTATAAGAAATTGATTAGAATGTTTTATATATGATCTTATGTAAGTCACTCCACTTTTGGTTTCCAATTTTCTCTTCACTAAAATTAGAAAATAAGGCTAAGTTTCCAACACTGTCATGCATTCTGAATGGATTTCATATCATTTCTCTGTGCCGATCCCCATGTCTCCACCAAACTTTCAGACTATTCTTGTAAAGCACAGCAATAGAATCAGTAAAGTCAATATAATGGGGATTTTTTTTAAATGTCAATTTACTAGGGAATTGCTCACAGATGAATCAAGCAAAACTAGAAAAAGGTCAACACTAAACAATCTAAAAAGCTGTCCCTCCTCTAAGCTAGAAAATTCATTGTACTTCTATTTCCCCTAAAACTGCTATTAGAAAGCTAAGGGACAGCTCCATGAAAGCCCGGTAATCATTGTACTGCAATCAGCTCTGCATTCACATATCGATGTTTACCAAGTCTGCTCTTCTCCTAAGAACTGCAGTCAGTTTCTAACATGTGACAGCATTAGGCGGTGATATGTAACACTTTGTCTTACACAGAACAGGTGCTAGTAAATTTTTTTAAAATTCAAATTTCCTTGTTTATACTAAAAGTTAAGGCTTATTTTAGCCTCCCTCAGCACATGATTCTATGTTTAAGAGTGGCAGCAAACCTCTGGGCGTTGCTCACAGCATTCTTGATTTCGACAACATTCTAGTATTGAATAAGAACTTCAGGTAAACATAAATCAGAAATATGACAGCAGATTTTTAGCATCTTGTGATCATATTTTAAAAAATGGAGTAGCTTGTGTCACTACCTACAAGTGTTTATTCAATAAATATGACTCTCATTCTAATTACATAATTTGGTAATATTTTAAGACCTGGTTGCCAAATTAGAATAATGCATTTAAGAACAGGGAAGTAAATTATAATAGAAAAGATGGGCCAAATCACATTTGAGAATAAGGAAAGTAAAGCTGAATATAGGTGAACTTTTTTGAATGAGATGGATGAACATCTATGAATGAAATATTCCAGGCTACAGCAAACTGCTTCTTGAGGGGGGGGAAATTCAATTTCATGGGTGAATTAAAATTAGAATCAAAAGTCTCTAAACAACGAACACTCATATACACACATATACACATTCTTATACTTGTGCGTAAAAAATTGCTAAAGAAAATGATTACTAGTTAATAGATCTTCTACATCTGTAGATGTCTTGCTTCCTTTGTTTCCATAAATGCTTAAAATCATTGTCCCAATCATTATGTCTGGACTAAGGTTGATCTTTTTGCCTTTTTAAATTCAGACACACTACTTCCTTGTCTACTCCAAACCAAAAGTAAGTATATTTTTGAATAATTTATCACCTTGAGCAGCTACACAAATGTAACAGTTTAAAAACCTCAATTGACAGAGAAAACACTCTGCAATGACAGGCTCTGGAGTCCAGAATTTTAAACAGTTTTATTCAGTTCTATAAACCTTGTTTCCCTCCTATTTTCCTAATTAAATTGAACTATTTAAACAAATTTCTTCATGTTTTTGAATAAAACTTTTTCTTAATACTAATTTTTATCTCAATAACAAAGGAAAATAAACAAGCACATTCAATCCCTGATTTATAGCTTAGCTAAGTTTTTTTTTTGAAGAAAGAAGATTCTTTCCTAATTATAAAAGTATATATTTATATTTCTTTATCAATTAGGTAGTAATTAATTTACTATATGGTAAGATACCACTGAGCTAAGAACTTTACATATCTAATTTTATATCATCCTACAATATTCTTATAAGATAGATATAATTATGATCTCTATGTTAGATATTAAGAAACTGAGATATAAAGAGGATGAATAATTTGTTCATAAATACATAAATAACAGAGCCAAAATTGAAAATTTTTTATTCTAAAGTTGGTCTTTCAACCACCACTCCAAAAACTTGCAGTCGATTCCTAAATTTTTCAAAAGTTAAATATATATTTTAGATAAATAATATGTAGTTTTCTCCAAAATGATACTACACTTTTATAAAAGATACCCACAGGTATCATAAAATTATGGTAAGTTCAGATTAATTTCAGGGTGATATTTTATGATAAGAAAAATAGAAAAGAATTGTATTTGATGTATGTGATAAACTTAATGCCAATGAAGAGTAATCTTCTACTACTGAAGAAGACTCTCTCCTTGATTAAACTTCAGTCATGCTCCCTGAGCCTTCTTCTTTGACTGAACCTTGAACATGACCCTATACTTGCAGGGCCTGTGTGGCCTAGTTTTATCAAGAATTCTGTCAAGTCAGTTTAGAAAGAATCCCCCACTCTTGATGCCTTATCACCCTCTCTATCTGATCAAACTCCACATCTCCCACAATCTCCCAAGAATCCTGTTAGGTCAGCTTAGCCAGAACGTCATCACCATTGGTGATTCCAATTAGTAATTTTCCATTCACCCTGCTCCTTGACCTGCCTTTTGTCCTTGTATTCAGAATTGAGTTCAGTTCTCTACTAAAGTCTCTTTTCCTAGTGTAGTAATTCCTCAATAAAATCCATACTAACCACTTTAACTACTCGTAGGCTCTTTTTTTCTTTAACACTGCACACATGTGGGGCAGAGAAACACAAGGAAAACAATGAGTTTGGAAGGTAATGACATTTTACACCCTACAGTTTTTTTCTACCTATATTTAAAGGACACTTTGCATGGAAGTTTTTAGAATGTGATCATTTGGTTCAAATGCCAGCATAGAAGTTGTGTTTATTTGCTTTGACAATATTCCTAACTCAGCTGGAAAACATGATTGTTTACTTAAGTTCTTCAAAATATTAACTTTGACAAGCAGTGATGGGTTGAATCTTTTAATCTGCCAATGGCCACTCTCCTACTGCAAAATTACAGAATCAAACTGAAGCAGGCTTTGGAGCTACTCTTTCCCACCAGTGCTCTCTAACTTTGATTAGGATTTACTGTGGCTAAAATAATACCCTTATCTTCCTGTTTTCTAGCTTTTATGAGTAGGAAATAACTTTGGAGGAGAAAAAAACAGTGTGATCCACTATCCTTTCTCCTCAGGGTAAACCACAGTTATCATCGATAGTGTTCTTAGGGAGTGAGATTGTATTGTTCAAAAGTGCATTTCATGAAACAGTCATAAAAGATTTTCACATATTATCAAGTGAGCACTTTAAATGCTAGAATAACAAAACCAGAGTTTATCTTTCATTTGATAACAAGTCTTTTGTGATTTCTTTTCTGTACTAAGAAAAATCATTTACATCAAAGGCAGTGAAACAATAGCAAAACACCAGTTAACGGCATGTATTGGACAGACACATTTCCACCAGCAAAGTTAGCCCTTTTAAAAAACAAAAGGTACAACTTGTGGCTTCAGAGTTTTTTGAATTTTTATAATGTGTGACTCAATTAAAATTTTTGTAGGTCAGGGAAAACCCCTTCACTCCTATTAAAATGTTCTTAGAATAAGTCTCTGTGTTTTTTCAATGACATGATTATGAAATGTATTCCATTGCCTGAGGTCTTACAGCTAAAGCTTTCCTATTATTTTCTACAAGACTCAATAGCGCATTCTTGATTTCAATCAGGTCAGACACCCCGTCAGAGTCCAATCTTGACACATCAACGACAAGGCACATCAGAGCAGTCAAAAGTTTACAACATGTAATGAAAACTGAACTAAAGTCAAGCATGCTATCCTCTTGTAGGCCCAGGGAGACTCTAGGCAACTAGTGATTTGTAGGCTCCATTACATTCCAAATGTTCGATGTATCTAGCCCTTGGCAGGGTGTCAAGGACAAGAAATAATCAGTCTTTAGAGATCACTTTTAAAATGCTATGCCCTCTGCTTTCTTTACGTGAATCATTCCTTCCGTGTTGTCAGGATCTACTGATGAAAGCTGATGACTTTCAAAAGCCTGTGACAAGTGAGGTGTCTCCCTCTCCATATGAGGAGAAAATGATATTGTGCAATCAGCTTTGACCAGGCGTGCAGTGAGTGATGAGCTGCTGCACGACATCAGCCTCGTGAACTCCTTTTCCAGTGTCAAAAGTAAAAACCAGAAGGATGTACATGATCCTGTACGCAAGAGCAGAATGATTAGCAGAGGAGTAGACAGGAGGGCATTTTAAAATTTATTTACAGAGATTTCCTGTTTAGAAACCAAATTCTGTCATGTTGAATCTCTAGATACAAAACGGTGGACTAATATAAGTAAGGTATGTGAAAATGATGTGTAAGTAAATGATGAAAACTGGTGGCAGAGCTCACATTGCAATAACTATTAAGTAGACATTCTTGGCTTAACATGACTTTTAGTCTAGCTAATATATGCTAATATACTTATAAAAAGAGCTGTTATTGATTTTTAAATAGCAACTTTTCTTTTTCATGATAGGGTTAGTTAGTTTGTTTTTTTCCCACTCATGAGAACCCCAACTATTTCAACCTAAAAATATCACAATTTAAGTTTCTTCTAGAAATACCCTACAACTGTAATTTTTATTTAATAATATTAATTTTTAAGGACTGATGAACCATTTTCTATTTGGACATTTAATTTCAGCTTCTCTTTTCATACACAGTCCAGGTTTGGTTAATTCTCTATAATCTAAGATTACAGACCATATATTGTAAGAATACTAGAAATGTAAATAACACCCCAAATTTGCATTTCGCAGAAAAGGTGTGGAATGATATGCTGATAGGGGAGCTAGGAAACAAGAATTCAAAAGTTTCAATCATTTACAGAACCTAGTTGATAATTTCTGGTTTTATCTTAATGCAACTGTGTTAAAGTGAAAATATATTACATTGAATTTATTTTCCAAGTCATCTGCTTTTTGAAAATTGCATAGATGAGAAAGTATTGATTATGAAACTTAATAACTGAGTGATATCTATTCCCAATATCTCATAGAAATTATGTGTATAGTTATGTATAATCTTATATAAAATTTAATTAGAATACATTTTACATCTTTACCATATAAAATTTAGTAAATATTTTATAAACATTAACATTGTACCATGATACTACATTCATGATAGGAAAATGGTTCTATTTACTTTTCATTGTTGTTCAAGTACAGTTATCTCCATTTTCTCACCACCATTTTCCCCTGCCTCACTCTCCCTTACCTCCCAATTTCAATCCTTCCCTGCTTTGGCTTTCTCCATGGGTCTTTCATACATGTTCTTGATGACACTTTCCCTTCTTTTCCCTCAATATCCCCCTACCCCCTTCCCTCAGGTTACTGTCAGTGTGTTCCTTATTTCAATGACACTGGTAATATTTTGCTTGCTTTTTTTTTGTTGTTGTTGTTGTTGATTAGGTTCCACCTACAGGTGAGTTTAGATGGTATTTGTTTTTCACTGCCTGGCTTATTTGACTTAGCATAATGCTGCCCAGTTCCATCCATGCTGTTCTGAAGGGTAGTAGCTCCTCCTTCCTTTCTGCTGTGTAGTATTCCATTGTGTAAATGTACAACAGTTTTTTGATCCACTCATTTACTGTTGGGCCCTTAGGTTGCTTCCAACACTTGGCTATTGTAAATTGTGCTGCTATGAACACTGGAGTGCATAAGTTCTTTTGAATTGGGGTTTAGGGATTGTTAGGGTATAATCCCAACAGTGGAATTTCTGGGTCAAAAGACAGTTCCTTGTTTTGTTTTTTGTGGATATTCCATACTGATTGCACAGTGGCTGCACCAGTCTGCATTCCCACACATATTATACTAGGGTTCCCTTTTCTCCACAACCTCATCAGCACTTGTTATTTGTTGATTTGTATGTGATAGTCATTCTGACTGATGTGAAGTGATATCTCATTGTGGTTTTAATTTGTATTTCTCTGATGGCTAGTGATGCTGAGCATCCTTTCATATGTCTCTGGGCTCTCTGTATGTCCTCCTTGGAAAAGTGTCTATTCAGTTCCTTTGCCCACTTTTTAATTGCATTTCTTGTCTTCCTGGAATTAAATCAATTGAGTTCTTTATATATTTTGGAGATCAAACCCTTGTCTGAGGTATCATTAACAAACATATTTTCCCATGCAGTTGGTTCCCGTTCCATTTTGCTGATGTTTTCTTTAACCATGCAGAAGCTTTTTATTTTGATGAAGTCCCATTTGTTTATTCTTTTCTTATGACCCTTGCTCTAGGGGACATATCTGTGAAAATATTGCTGCATGAAATATCTGAGATTTTCCAACCCCTGTGTTCTCCTCTAGGACTTTTATGGTGCTGTGACTTATATTTAACTCTTTTATCCACCTTGAGTTTATTTTGGTGTATGGTGTCTGATGGTGGTAGAGTTTCTTTTCTTTTCTTTTCTTTTCTTTTTTTTTTTTTTTTTTTTTTTTTTTTTTTTTTTTTTTTTTTTTTTTTTTGCATGTAGCTGTCCAGATCTCTCAATGCCATTTGATGAAGAGGTTATTTTACTCCATTTTATGTTTCTGCCCCCTTGGTCAAATATTAATTGACCATAGATACATGGGTTTATTTCTGGGCTCTCTATTCTATTCCATTGACCTATGTGTCTGTTCTTATGCCAGTACCAGACTATTTCGATTACAGTGACCTTTTCAAATAATTTGATGTCAAGTACTGTGACCCCTTCTACTTTGTTCTTCTTTCTAAAAATTGCTGAGGCTATTTGGGGTCATTTATGGTTCCATATAAATTCTTGAAATGTTTGTTCTATATCTGTGAAATATGTCATTGGTATTTTAATAGGGATATTGTTGAATCTATAAGTTGCTTTGGGCAGTATGGATGTTTTGATGATGTTTATTCTTCCAATCCATGAACACAGTATATGGTCCATTTTTTGTGTCTTCCTTAATTTCCTTCTTCAATGTACTGTAGTTGTCTTAGTACAGGTCTTTTACCTCCTTGGTTAGATTTATTCCTAGGTATTTTATTTTTCTTGTTGCTATAGCAAATGGGATTTTTTCCCTGATTTCTGATTCTGATATTTCATTGTTGGTATACAAAAATGCCTTCAATTTCTAGATATTGACTTCATTTCTCGCTGTTTTGCCTCATTCACTTATTAGGGCAAGTAGTTTTTTGGTGGAGTCTATAGGGTTTTCTATGTATACTATCATATCATCTGTAAACATGACACTTTTACTTCCTCCTTTCCTGTTTGGATGGCTTTTATTTCTTTTCCTCGCCTTATGGCTGTGGCAAGGACTCCTAATACTATGTTGAATAGAAGTGGTAAACAGACATTCTTGTCTTGTGCCCAATCAGTGGGAAAGCTTTTTTAGTTTTTGACCATTGAGTACGATGTTGGCTGTTCATATATGGCCGTTATTATGTTGAGGTATGCCCCTTTTATTCCCACTTTGCTAAATGTTTTTATCATAAATCATTGCTGTACCTTATCAAATGCTTTTTCCACACCTATTAATATGATCATATGATTTTTGTCTTTCCTTTTGTTTATGCGATGTATTATGTTTATTGAATCCTGAATATTGTACCATCCTTGCATCCCTGGGATGAATCCAACTTGATCATGGTAGATGATCTCCCTAATGTATTGCTAGATCTGGTTTGCCAATTATTTTCTTGAAGATTTTAGTGTCTATGTTCATCAGTGATATTGGCCTGTAGTTTTCTTTCTTTGTTGTGTCTTTATGCAGTTTTGGGGTTAGGACGATGCTGGCCTCATAAAAAGAGTTTGACAGTTTTCCTTCTTCTTGGATTTTGTGGAATGGTCTGTGAAGGATTGGGGTTACCTCTTCCTTAAATGTTTTGTGAAATTCTGCTGTGAAACATTCTGGTTCAGGGCTTTTGTGTGTGGAGAGTTTTTTGATTACTACTTCAATTTCACTAGCTGTTATTGGTCTGTTCAGGCTTTCTGTTTCTTTTATTTTTTATTTTTTAGATTATTATAACACATTTTAGTTCAATTTTTGTGTATATTTTATTGATTATGCTATTATAATTGTCTCATTTTTATCTCCCCTTTACCACCTCAGCCCTGCACCCCATCCCATCATCCCCACATCAACATTTTCCCTCCACCACTTTCCCCAGCCTGACCCACGCCCACTTCCCACCTCCTGCCTCCCACCTCCTACCTCAATCCTTCCCCTATTCGGCTTTGTCGATAGGTCCTTTATGCACATTCCTTGATAACCCTTCCCCTCCCTTTCCCTTGTTATGACCTTCCATTCTCCCCTCTAGGTGCTGACAGTTTGTTTTTTATTTCAATGTTGCTGATTATATCTTGCTTGTTTGTTCATTTTTTTTATTAGGTTCTACTTATGTGTGATCATGTGGTATCTGTCTTTCACTGCCTGGCTTATTTCACTTAGCATAATGCACTTCAGTTCCATACATGGTGTTGCAAAGGGCAGTAGCTCTTTCTTTCTGCGGTATAGTATTCCATTGTGTAAATGTACCACAGTTTTTTGATCCACTCATTTGCTTTTGGGCACTTAGGTTGCTTCCAATTCTGGGCTAATGTAAATTGTGCTTCTGTGAACATTGAGGTGTATAAGTTCTTTTGAACTGATGTTTCAGGATACTTAGGGCATAACCTAGCTTTGGAATTGCTGGGTCAAAAGGCTGCTCCATTATTAGTTTTCTGAGGTAATTCCATGCTGTTTTCCACAGTGGCTGCATGAATCTGCATTCCCACCAACAGTGTACTAGGGTTCTCTTTTCTCCACAACCTCACCAACACTTGTATATTGACTTGGTTAAGATGGTCATTCTGGCTGCTGTGAAGTGGTATCTCATCGTGGTTTTAATTTGCATCTCTCTGATGGCTAGTGATGCTGAGCATCCTTTCATGTGTCTCTGGGCCCTGTGTATGTCCTCCTTGGAGCAAGCTTCAAAATAATTTAAGAAAATTAAAATCATATCAACCATTTTTTCAAACCACAAGGGTTTAAAACTAGAAACCAACCTTAAGGAAAAAAACTAAAAAACATTCAAACTCATGGAGACTGAATATCATGCTATTAAACAATGAAGGGGTCAATAATGAGATCAAAGAAGAAATAAAAAAGTTTCTGGAAGCAAATGAAAATGAACACACAGCAGCCCAAAACCTGTGGGACACAGCGAAGGCAGTCTGGAGAGAAAAGTTCATGTTTTTTCTTCATTCAGTTTTAGAAGTCTATATTTTTCTAGAAATTTGTCCATTTCACTCAGATTTCACATGTCTTGGCCTATAGTTGTTCATAGTAATTTCTTATAATCCTTTAATATTTCTGTGGTATCAGTCATAATTTATCCTCTTTCATTTTGATTTTATTTGTTTGGGTCCTCTCCCTTTTTTACTTGATAAGTCTGCCTAAAGCCTTCTTGATTTTGTTTGTCTTTGCAGATAGACAGCTCCTGGATTTAATGATTCTTTGAATTGTTCTTTTAGTCTGTATGCCATTCAATTCTGCTCTGATCTTGATTATTTCCTTCCTTATATTTGCTTTGGGCTTTGTTTGTTGTTTTTTCTCCAGTTCTTGTAGATATAGGGTTAAGTTATTTATTTGAAATCTTTCTATCATTTTCTGGCAGGCCTGTATTGCTATGAACTTCCCCTCTCAGGACTGCCTTGGCTGTGTCTCACAGGTTTTGGACTGTTGTGTGTTCATTTTCATTTGTTTTCAGAAACTTTTTGACTTATTCCGTGATCTTATTTTTGACACCTTCATTGTTTAATAGCATGCTATTCAGTCTCCATGAATTTGAATGTTTTTGAATTTTTTCCTTGAGGTCAGTTTCTAGTTTCAAGCCCTTGTGGTCTGAGAAAAGGCTTGTTATGATTTCAATTATCTTGAATTTGTTGAGGTTTGTTTTGTGTCCTATCATATGGTCTATCTTTGATAATGTTCCATGTGCATTTGAAAAGAATTTATATTTTGCTTCTTTGGGGTGAAAGATTCTATATATAAAAGTTAAGTCCATTTGATCCAATGCATCGCTCACTTCCACAAAATTCTTGTTGATATTTTGTTTGGAGGATCTATCCATTATTGACAGAAGGGTGGGTGTTAAAGTCCCTACTATAAGTGTTGCTGTCTATATCTTTCTTGAAGTCCTCCTGATTTTCCTTATATATTTGGGTACTCCTATGTTGGATGCATATAGTTTTATAATGTTTATGTCTTCTTGATGGATTCTTCCTTTGACTAGCATGAAGTACCCTTCTGTGTGTCTTTATATGGCCTTTGTTTCAAAATCTATTTTGTCTGATATGAGTATTGCTACCTCAGTTTTTTTTTCTCTGTCCATTTGCCTGGAATATTTTTTTCAACCCTTTACTTTCAGTCTGTTTAGGTCTTTCGTTCTGAGGTGGGTCTTGAAGGCAGCATATGGATGGGTCATGTTTTCTTATCCATCCAACTACCCTATGTCTTTTGATAGAAAAATTTAATCCATTTACATTTAAGGTTATTATTAGCAGGTGTTTATTCATTTTTTCCCTTTGTACCCACTTTCATCTCTCTCATTCTTTTTCTTCTTCTTATAGCAGTCCTTCAGCATATCTTGCAATGCTGGTTTGGTGGAGGTGTATTCATTTGGCCTTCTTTTGTTTGGGAAACTCCTTATTTCACCTTCTATTTTAATTGGGAGCCTCACTAGGATTGTAGTCTTGGTTGCCAGCTTTAGCTTTCCAATGCTTAGAATATTTCTTGCCATTCCTTTCTGGCTTGTAGTGTTTCTGTTAAAAAGTCAGTTGCTAGCCTTAGCAGGGCTCCCTTGTGTGTTACTTCCTATTTCTCCCTTTGCTACCTTTAAGATTCTCTCTTTGTCTTTGCTACTTACCACTTTAATTATGATGAGTCTTGGAGTGGGTCTCTTTACGTTCCTCTTGAATGGGATCCTCTGTCCTTATTGGACTTGCATGAGTTTTTCTTTCCTCAGATTAGGAAAGTTTTCCATCATTACTTTTTCTAACAGGTTTTCTATTCCTTGCTCCTCTTCTTCTCCTTGTGGTATCCCTATTATATGTATATTATTATGTTTTATGTTGTCTGCATTTCCCTTAACCCCTCTTTGTTCTTTTTGAGTCTTTTTTTCATTTTCTTGTTCTTTTGGGGAAGCTTTTTTCTACTTTGTCCTCCAGATTTCTGATTCAATCCTCTGCTTCATCTAGCCTGTTTTTTATTCTTTGTACTGTGTTCTTCAATTCTGAAATGGTATTCTTCATTTCCTCTTGGCTCTTGTTGATATTTTCTCTGTCTTTTTTCATGTTGATACAGTTTTTAGTAAGTTCTTTGTAGTTTCCCATGATTCTCACTGAGTTCATTGAGATTCCTTATAACCATTGTTTTAAACTGAATATCTGATAGCTTACTTGCCTGTGTTTCATTTAGCACTCTTTCTAGGAATTCCTCCTTTTCCTTGAATTGGAGACTGTTTCTTTGTTTTCCCATTATTTGTGAGACTTTCTTTTTTTGCTTCTGTTTCTTAAATTGATCTGTCTTGACTTCCTGACTTTATGTTTTGAATTTCTATGGTAGGAGACCTGTGAGATTCACTGCTGCAGTCTCCTTGATTTCCTGAGCTCGATGTTCTTGGGATGCCTTTTATGCTGTTTATGTTGTCTCTCTGGAAGCCATTGGATTTTGATTGTTGTTTGGCTGTTCTTTGGTGGGTCCTTTCCTCCAACTGGTTGGCTGAAGGTGACTTTGTCCATGATATCTTGTGTGTTGTTGTGCAGGTGCTACCAGAACAAAACCATAAAGCCCAGGAAACAAACCCACATCTGCAATAATAACTCCCCCTTATGATACCACTATCAACAGTAAGTGAAACAGGATTAATAAGGCTATAAAGAGAGAGAAATAAACTATAGTATCAAATCTAGTGACTTAATATGTACCAACTGATGGTTAAGAAATGAATGTTAAAAAGCTATTTAGAAAATACCACAAATCATGGAGAAGACCACAGTGGATTTCCTCTCAGCAGCCTCTAGTATTTACTACTGTTTTTTTTCTTTCTGGATGATCCACCTCTGGTGATGCCAGATATTGGCCTTGTCTGACTTTAGGCAGCCTTTTCCCGACTTCAAGGGATCTACTGTCTGTGGTTTTCTCCTTCAGTTGCTAACCTAGTCCCTCTGCAGTCTGAGTTCAGGCTTAAGCACCATAGGGAGGTGCAGAGTCCCTCCTGGGATCAGGGCTATTGTTTCCTCTCAGTCTGCTGCTGTTGGGAGGGAAGTTGTAGACCTCAGCCCAATGGTTGCCGCCTGTATGAGGAAATGCCTCAGCACTGAGATTCCTGCAGCTACTCTCTCAGTTCTTTCCGCAAAGCCTCTGTCACCATAATCTTTTCAGGAGTCTGTAACCTACTCTGCCCAAGCCTTTGCTGAAGCCCAGGGTAAATGGCTGCAAATGAAAATTTATGTGTTGGCCCTTTAAATGGCACTTTCAGTCGCCAGCTGCCAGTCTCTGTCAGCAAGAAACCCTGCTACTTTTAGCAGCTTGCTGTTACTTGCGTACTTTTTGGGCTCTGGTGCTCTAGGCTAGGGATCCCTGCTTATGGTTTAGACCCCACTCTTCTCAGGAGAATCCAGCTGGCTGCTTAAATATCCCTCTGGCGTTACCTCCTGTGGGTGCCCAGTCAGCTTTCTTGAGTCTCTGCCACACTCTTTACCAGCCCGGTAGTGCTGAAGCTGATTCTTCTGTCTGTCTGAGGTTATAAAGCTTCTCTCTTGCTGCTGTTCAGTTGTTTGTTCCAGGTGATTTCTCCACAATGTATTTGTAATTCCAGGTTGGTCTTGGGAGGAACTCAGTGTGACTTCCATTCACTCTTCCACCATCTTGCCATCCAGAAAATGGTTCTAATGTGTAAGAGTCAGTTTAAAAAGCAAAGAAACTCCAATTTAGATTCTTTCTACTAGTAGCTAATCTTTAATTATAATTTATTTTCAGGAATATATATATTTTTAATTAAATGCTTAATGTTTCTTTTTTAGAAAATATTTTCTCCATGCCTTTTAATATTTCAGTTTAAGTACAATAACATTGGTCCTCATGTTACAGTTGTTTAGGATCCATGTGAACAATAATTACAGAATTTTTGGTAGTATATGTCATTTCTTTAAAAAATCTTACATAATTATAAAAATATATACATATATATGTGCAAATATATACATGCATGTATATAAATAGACATTTACACTTAAGTATATACACAGGTTTCTTTTGGTATTAATTGCCAGGTTTATATTTATAACTGTAAAGAAATTTTTTAGCCCTGGCTGGTAGATTGAGTGCCGACCTGCAAACCAAAGGGTCTCCGGTTTGATTCCTCATCAGGGCACATGCCTGGGCTGCGGGCCAGGTCACCAGTAGGGGTGGAACAAGAGGCAACCAAACATTGATGTTTCTTCCCCAACCCCCCTCCATTCCCTTCCCCACTCTCTAAAAATAAATAAATAAAATCTTTAAAAAAAGAATATTATTAAAGAAAATACATTTTTTCAAATATTCTATCAGGAGCTTTCAAATGTTCTATGCTTAAATTCTGATTACAGCCTCTTATATTATTTTTATCCTATTTTTTTTCTTATTTCAAATCTATTCCTTGCCCCCCCTACACACAAAGTGGATGTTACTATTTCTCCACCACTTAGAATATCTTTTTTGAAATTCTACAATTACATCCTACTCATCTGAACCAAAATCCCCTAAAATAGTCAAGAGTCTAAATAAAGATTACGGAGTAGATAGCTCAATCCACAACCTCTTATAACATGAAAATACAAAAAGGTAATGTTTTTGGAGTGTGTTATAAAATTAATGTTTCTTTTATTTGAAACATCACAAACTGAATACATGTATTTATGTATAATTCTTCCTCAGATCTAGTAAAACAGTTAAGATTTTTTAAAGGATATATTCACCAACACAAAATAAACAAGAATATATAGTGAAAATTAAGTGTCAGCCAAATTTGGAAGATGGCAAGCTGACATACAAGTAATATCAGACTTGGTTAAAAAAAAAAAAAGATGATATTTTCAGAACCATAAAGAAGAGCCAACAAGAGGCACACCTGGGAAAAACTCAAGAATTTCAAAAATAGTCAACACTGAATGAAAACCTTTAGAAGAAGCAATTGGACCTCCAAAAGCCTGGAGCCCTTGCATTTGGCAACTGCCTCTGTCAACAGTGAGGGAAAACAGGAGGTTATCCATCTGGGAAAGTTAGCCTACACCTGGAGTTCCAGGCAAGTTGAGAGTAGAGGTTAGGTTAGGAACTGAATGTAGTAGTTTGAAGTAAAGGTCTCTAAATTCACTTATAACATACTGCCCCAACCACAAATATTAAAGGAAAGGTCTGTAGATCCTTGCATTTAGAGGAAGTCCAATAGGTCTGCTAAGTCTCTGTTTATCACCCTGCAATGAAACCTGGTAGAAATAAACCTTGTTCACAGGCAAAGAGCATAAAATCAACTTTTGTGCCTCACACAAATAGATATGGCAGATAATAATGAGCAGAAATTGGAGGAAAGCCATGGATATGAAAAAAAAAAAGATAAACAAAAGAAAATGCAATATCATGCAGACCAAAAGAGATAAAAGAAACAAAGACCAATGTGGAGGAAACAGAGACTATATAGGGAGTAGTAGGGAACTTTTTATGTCTATTAATTGTCAGAGCTATAAGATAACATTGCATAAATAGTACCAAAAAAAAAAAGAAGGCACAACAGAAAAAGAAAATAGAGACAAAAAGAAACAGCTCCTGAAAATTATAAAAAGAAGGGCAAAACTTGACAACCACCATCTCCACCACCACCACCACCAGACAAGAGAAGAATGGAAACTTAAGGTAGGGATAGACTTTAGAAAATTAGAACAGCAACACTAAAAGGTAAATGGACTTATATGAAGAAAAAAAATTTAAAAAAATAATCAATTCACAAGTTTCAACATTCAACTAATATAGAAGTAAATCCAAGAAAACAAGATGGGAAATTATAAAAGAAATAATATAAGAATATTTCCTGAAACTAAAGGATGAAAAATTTCATTGAAAAACCCCAGCGAGCACCTTGCATGCTAAGTTAAATGAGTCCCACACAAAAATATATATTTAATAAAAAATTAGAATTACAAAAGGAAAAATAAGACTATAGTCTTACAGAAAGAAAAAAATGTGCATATTTAGGATCTAAAATGACAATAGCATCTAAATTTTTAATAGTATGGCACCTAGAATGAGACAACGCCCTCTTAATTTTGAGAAAAAAATTGACTTTCAGCCTAATATTCTACACTAAATAATATTGTCATTAAAGTGTAAGACATAATATTTTAAAATAGTTTCAAAAGATCAGCCAAGTAACTTTCTAAAGGAAGCAACCAAGAAGACCTTAACAGTCTCCTCAGGGACACTAAAATTTAGACAAGCTTCTTCCTTATTTTAGGTCCTTGACCCTTTCTTACAACATTTACTTTTGAAAATTTATAACTAAGTTATTCTCTGTTTCTTTGAGATGTAATTATTTTAAAAAGACTCTTGGCAGTTTTACGGTGCAGGCATATCTTTCTCTATGACTTGGCAGCCATCTCTTTGAAATGCAATCATCAGGAAAGATCATGTTCCAAGTCCCACTTCCCTGCCAAAGTTGGAACCTAACTAAGGCGAACACCTTCCCCAAGTTGCGAAGGTACATTTTGTCATAAAGATACTTGGAGTTTATTTTTCTTTGGCTAAAACCAGTTAGCTACCCAGAGGCGGTCTATGATTCTTTCTACCCAACCAATTAAAAACTCTGTAGCCCTTTGTTGAAGTAGTGTTGAGCACAGAGCTCTGGTCTCACTCCCTCACAGCAACAGTCTTGAAATAAAGTCTTTATTTCCTGTTTAAATTTGTGCAGGGCTTTTTTTTTTTTTTTCTTTGAAGCAACTATTAGGTTGTATTGCAATGGAAGGCACAAAAGATGACAGCTAAAATAAAACATGTAACAGGAAACAGGCAACTAGAATCCCCAAGCTGATCATGGAAGAAATCCCAAATGAAGGCTGGCAGAGTTCAGGATCATCAGAACATATTGGGATAGAAAGGTGGCAAGTTCAAGAAAGGCAAAAGAGACAAATGGAAATAGTAAATTCCTAGATGAGTTTCACCATATTGAGAGATGTCACTTCTGTCTGAAATTTGGTGCTGAGTCAGTGCTAGGGTACTTAGAAATTCATCCAAAAAAGTATCTAAACAATTATTAACTCCAGTGAAAATGAAAAGCTGGACAAGGAAAAAGAAAGTTGCTTCCATTTTAAACAATATTTACATAGTAAACATAAAAGTTAATATAACAGATATTATCTTTTAATATTTAAAAGTTAATCTTAAATCCTACATAAAAGTTAATATGACAAATCTTGTATTAGAATTATACCAGGAGAGAGGAATTGGGAAGGTATTGAGTGATAAGTACAAGAGAGTTAAATCCTCAGGGCCATATCAGGAGTAAAAGGTTAACACTCTAACTTTAAATGGATAAATACCAACAGCAATGTTTAAAACAAATAAAGCATTTGATTGTCAAGGGACTTGGGGTAAAGATGGCAAGTCTAGAATATAATTGCTTTTCTTAGAAGACCAAAAGTAATTATTTGACTTTTTAAATAGCAAATATGTAAATTTGAAATATATAAAAGCAGTCTACAAAAAGTAAAAATCATATGCTTGCTGAAAGTAAAAATAAAGACGAAGGAAAAAATAATGAACTGAAGGGCAAAAAGAAAGAGATGAAGAGAGGAAATTTTTCAAAGTAATGTAAGCCCTGGCCAGGTAGCTCAGTTGCTTAGAGTGTCATCCTCATACTCCAAGGTTGTGTTGTGCATTTGATACCAGATCAGGGCATATATAAGAACCAACTAATAAGTGAATGAATAAATGGAACAACCAATCTCTCTCTCTCTCTCTCTCCCCCCCACTACCCTCTCTCTCTCCCCACCACCCCCACCTTCCTCTCTCTCTAAAAATCAATTTCAATTTAAATTAAAAAATAGCCCTGGCCAGGTGGCTCAGTTGCTTGAAGCTTCATCCTATACACCAAAAGGTTGTGGGGTTCAATTCCTGGTCAGGGCGCATACCTAGATCGCAGGTTCCATGCCTTGGTTGGGGCACATACGGGAAGCAGCCAATTGATGTTCCTCTCTCTCTCTCTCTCTTCCTTGCCTCTTCTCTTCCTAAAATCAATAAAAATATATCCTCAAGTAAAGATTATAAATAAATGTAAAAAAAAAAACAGAACAAAATGAAAAAACTGCATTTTTTCATACTTAATCTTTTCAAGGGCTATAATTTCTGAATGAATATATCAATGATAATTGACCTTGGCCAGTCTGTATTCACAAACAGCAACTTAATAGACTAAAACAACAATCAAAACTGCCAAATACTTCATTCATTTGCTAAATCACAAAGTCAACATAAACTACTCTGTGTTTTGTGATTCACAACCTCGTTCCAGCACCACCAGCAACTAACTTCGTCTATATTTATGATAAAATATATTACAGAATTTTATGAGGTCTTCAAAATTGCACTGTGATGTTCTACATGCCAACCTTGTTTGTCTCAAATAAGCAATTTTAAGATTTCACCATCCTCTCTGAGTTCTTTAACCAGTTCCCACCACCCTCATTCTCAGCAATTAACCTTACCTCTGACCTGACAAAAAAATTAGACACCAACAGATTCCATCTCTCTTTGTCGCTCTTAAATCCTGCAGCTTCAAATGTATTCTAATTTTCACCTATGTACTCTCCTTCTCTCTCTTCTCAGGGGACGTTTGAAAACTGAAACTTGCACTTCACTTCCATTGCCCTGATGATCTTTCTAAATGTCCGGATGAACTAGTAAATACCAAGGCAAGTCCAGCTCTACTGACTATATAAAACCTGTCAGTACCCAGGAAAATGTGATAAAACACCTCAAGCCCAGCTGTTAGAAAGATTTATGTAGGCATTTATATTATTTAAACATCTTTACATGTTGCATATTTTTTCCAACCCTCACAGTCCAATAAGATTCTTCAACTCCATTATTAAGTAACACTGTTAAAGAGAAAAACGGGACAGCCTTTGATTTTGTATGTAAAGATATAATCCTGTTGAGGATGCCTTCATACACTGTCAGAAAATTCTAACTATGTCTTAGTTCAAGAATCATTTTGATATTGGTATGCTCATTGGTTCATAATTATTTTTTACAATGGACCTATTTTCTGAATTTGATTGCATTAATTTCTCATGGCTCTCACTCAGCTTTGTTTTTAATATGTCCATCTTTATAGGTTCTCATCTCTTAACATACATAAAAGCTCAAGTCTCAAGTCCCAAAATAAAACACAGTATTTCCACACCTCCCACTAGAAATGTTCCTTTATCCAATAAGTCCTGAATATTTAAATTTGTTAATATCTTTTTAATCTCTCCTGTCATCTAAATCCTTGTTACTAGATCACTTCTCATTTATCATTTCAGTTATTGCACTAATCTGATTGTTTTCCTAATCAATTTCCCCTCTCCAGCTCTATTTCACAAATATCTCTCCTCTGAGCATCATACCCACATATCTAACTGTTAGACATATTTACTTGTATATTCCATGGATATCTCGATTTAATATGCCCAAACCTAAAATCAGCTTTCCCTCACATACCTACTCATTCTCCTCTTTGCTCTAAATCAGTGAATGTCACTGCACATAGTTGTCCAAATAGATATATATCTGATCATCCTTGAATTTATACTCTCCCTTAATCTCTACCTCCTCACATCCATCACATTATAAACAATTCATAAATTGCCCTCAAATCTATCCACATCTCTGCATTCCCACTAGCTCCTTCTTTGTTTAGATAATGATTCCTTCCCTCTGGATTTCAAAACAACCTCCTTCCTGGTATATCTGCCCTCAGATTTGTCCCGCATCTGCCCATTACCCTGTGGAGAGTGCGATGCCTTCACAGTAATTTTTATAATTTGTAAGTATGATTATATGCTTCCCTGTTTAACATCATGGATAACTCCCCGCTACCCTGAGACAAAGTTCTAACATCCTTAACCCAACTTATAAGCACTGTTATTATCCAATTGCCATTATTCTTCCTTAGATTAGTCTCTTGATCCCACATCTTAATATTTTATCTTAAAAATATTTTTACTATTCAAGTGCAAAATCTTTCTCTCCTGGATATTTATGCATCTTCTTTTATTTTACTTGAAATATTTCCTCCCTTTACCAACCATTCTCTTCAACTTTGTGTTTGATGCTCTTTTTAGATTCCCAAGGTGGTACTAACAAAATACCACCAATGGATGGCTTGAAACAAAAGAAATTTATCTCTCACCATTCTAGGATCAAGTCCAAACTCAAGGTGTTCCAGGGCCTTGGTCCCTGAAGCCTCTAGGGAAAATGTTCGCTGCCTCTCTCCTCACTTCTGGTACTTGCCTACAACCTCAGGCATTCTAGTCTTATAGGTGAACACTCTCACTCTTATTTCCATCATCACACGGATTTCTTCCCCCTGAGTGTGTCTGTCCTTCTGCACAGCCATCTTATAAGGAAACCAGATACTGAATTTAGGTCTCATCCTAACTCAGTATGACCTCATGTTAACTAATTATACCTGCAAAGATTGTATTTCCAAATACAGTCACATTCTGAGATTAGAGTTGGGTGTGAGTTTTGGGGGAGTTCTATTCAACTCAGTATTGATGCCCTTTTTATATCTTCCTTTTCAACCTGAACAACCTTTAGCATACCAGATATAACGTTATATTGAAAACTTATACTGATTCTTTTTTACTCCAGTTGCAAGGGACAGCAAACATGCTTACCTTGTTTAACATTTTATCTTTAGTATGTAATATGATGTATGACAAGAGAAGACTTTAAATACATGTTAAAACAAAAGAAAAAAATGAATGCAGACTTTGAAAAGAGCTCTTCCTAATATTTTCACAGCCTTTGCATAATTTTCAGTATAACTTGCTAAAGTAAAACAATCCAAGAGAAAGGTCCATGTTAAAATTTAAAATATTCATTCTCCTTTTTCCCTACCTCAGTCAGAGCAAACACAAACAAAAAGAAACAAAATCTTAAACTAAGGTCTTCTGAAGGTGGTATGCTTCTGCACTTTATTTAACTTCTTTTTGTACTGCCCTACTTTATACTTCTTGCTAACCCCTATTGTCTTTCAAAACCAGGATCATTTAATTTTCCTATTGAAAGGGACATCAATTATTCCCTGACCCCATTATTCTTTTGGGGTGGGTGCATTTCTGTAGTCCACTATAACAGATGCTGTCACTAGCCTGGCCATGCCTCCACCTCTCTGACAGTCCCTTTGCCATCTGGCTGTGACTTATTGCAAGCACCTACAAGTGCCGACCTGGCTAAAATGCCACAGAGCTGAAGTCCTTGAGATACCCTAACAAAGACAAATACTGGCACTGGGATGAGTCATCCTGAGTGCACCACACAATCTCTCAGGTTTCGATTCACCTAAACAATACTTTGCTCTTTAACACAGTCCGTGTAACCCCCCCTTCCCTTGGCTGTTTTATTTTCTTCCTGACCTACTGGTGTTTCTTAGGATCCCTAACCAGGTAAACTACTAGCACTCCAACCTTTTCTCAGGAATTGTCTGTGATTAGACCCAAACTGAGGTATTTCCTAGCACTCATCTAATATCACTTATAGTACTCTGTAATCTATCTCTTTTGCTCTTCTATGCTACTCTGTTTCAATGCAATAGTTCTTTATTACTCACTGTCTAGCATGGTATTCATAGTATCAGAGGAACAAATAAATACCTATGGTTCTTATTTTAATGAATGAATAATTTCACAATTTCATATTATTTGACAAAATTGAATAAAAAGGTAGAGACATTAAGGTAAGGCATTTGATATAACATATTATTTATTTATTTATTTTTAAGGTTTTACTAATTTTATTTTTAGACCGAGGATAAGGGAAGGAGAAAGAGAAGGAAACAGCAATGTGTGCTTGCCTCTCATGCGCCCTCTACTGGGCACCTGGTCACAACCCAGGCATGCACTCTGACTGGGAATCAAATCACCAACATTTTGGTTTGCAGGCCAACGCTCAATCCACTGAGTTATACCAGCTGGGGCTTAATATATAATGTATAACTTTATATTAAAATATACTCATTTTATAGGCAAAAAACACTAAATATAACTTTTATTTTTATTCTTTTCTGTCTGGATTTTTTTTTTTTCATAATCCCTTTCACCCAGACCTACAACCTCCCTCCTTTCTAACAGCTGTCAGCTTGTCCTCTGCATCTGTGAGCCTTTAAATTCTACGAAAAAGTGAAATTATATGGCACTTGTCTTTCTCTGACTGGCTTATTTCACTTAGCATAATGCTTTCCAGGTCCATCCAGGCTGTTGCAAAATATAAGATTTCCCTCTTTTTTACAGCCAAGCAGTATTCCATTGTGTAAATGTACTACTACTTTTTTGATGCACTTTTCTACTGATGGGTACTTGGTCAGCTTCCAAATGTTGGTTACTGTAAATAATGTTGCAATGAACATAAGGGTGCATATATTTTAAATTAGTGTTTTGGGTTTCTCTGGATAAATTCCTAGATGTGAAATTACGGGGTCATAAAGCAGTTCCATTTTTTAATTTTTGAGGAAATCCGTACTGTTTTCTACAGTGGACACACCAGTCTGCATTCCCACCAACAATGCATGAGGGTTCCCTTTTCTCCCCATCCTTGCCAATACTTGCAGTTTGTTGATTTATTGAGGACAGCCATTCTGACGGGTGTGGGTTGGTATCTCATTGTGGTTTTAATTTGCATTTCTCTGATGATTAGTGACATTAAGTATCTTTTCATATGTCTGTTGGCCACATTAAGTATAACTTGTAAGATATGGGACTTTTTAACATTCTAGAGTTCTCTTCAGTTTTGAAGATACTTGTCACTTGTACTGAATTTTTTTTTCTGATCCATTTTTAAGTTTATTTTAAACTCTTGAGCATGCTTTTCAAATGTATTTGCCCTCTGTATGGCTAAGTAATTCACTGCTTGATAAGCTACTTGTAATTAACAGTCTTATTCCAGATTCTAGCTTACAATAATGTCAAAATGCACTCATCAAAGTTATTCATTTTACAAAACTGCACTCATGTGTACAAATGTACCCATTTAATACTGATGGATCTCATACCATTGTTATGACAAGAAAACACGTATTGTGTTTAGCTCACTCGTTTTTTGAATATTCAAAATGCAGTCTGGACAGATTTTTTTAAATTTAAACCATAAACCATGTTTTTTTTATTTCTTTGTTTACTCCTTTCAGAACTCTTGTTTATTACTGAATTGCTTTTCCCTATTACAGTAGCTAGTACTGCATCAAAAATATGCATTGTTTTGAGATCAGAATCGCTTGGTTTTTACACAGTGTAATACAAAGTCTTATATTTTCTTCCCTCCTATTGTCTTCTGTTTTTGTTTTTTACTATGTCTACTGCTGTGACATAGTTTTTTACTATGTCACAGCCTAATTCAGTCAGTTTTAGCAACATGAAAGGGCATATGCAAGTTTGCACTGGGGGCATATTTATGAAAATATCCTACCTGAAATATTCTAATATACTTGCTGCTAAAATTAGAAAATGCTTTAAAGAGAAGCAATGTTTTCTAGTGGAAAAAATACCTAGAAAATGGAAAACATTGCGTTAATCTTCAGTCATTGAAACACTGAAGGAAAGATTTCTTTTTAAATATTTTCTCCAAATTCCCATTTTGAAAGACCTTTGAAATTTATCCCATGCTACACTATAACTTATACAGAGCAATCCAGAAATACAAAAGAGTTAGGTTCTCTCAAAGGTTTGAATCTGTGCCCATTATTAGCTTACTTCTTCTCCAATTACAGCATAACATAGAATAAATTATATATATTTACTCTTGTTTTATCTACATTGGAGATAATAATTACCAATAACTACTAGATAATATAAGGCATTTTCTTGTTGAAAAAATAGTGAAGAACTTTTACATAAAGCTAAATTTTATAGATAAAATGAATTGATAATTTCATAAGATAATTAATTTAGTATTGCCAGTAAGAAGGCAGAAGCATTTTATTGATATTATATAAACATTTTTTAGATGATTGTCTGTCTTTTTCTTGTCCACAGAATTTTTAGATTCCACTCTTTAAGTTTCTAACAAGTATTTTGGGGCTGTGGTTTGTTTCTCTTTACAATTCTCTGAAAAAGTTAATTGATTTTTTATCTATTTGATTGCTGTGAGTCTCATGTGTCAATAGACACACTGATTTTTTCTTGAACCATGCCCTTCCCCTGGATTTAATTTGGATCATTTAAGCCTCCTTTACCTCCATTGGAAAAGAATGTGGGTTTTTCTTTTGTTTTTATTGTTTGTTTTGTTTGTTTTTTGTTTTTGCTAAGTTTTATTTTTCCAACTGAAATAATTTGCAGAGCAACATTATATCCACTTAGAGTTTTTAAAATGGGTATGAAGTCTGTGCCCTGATAAAGATCCTTAAGCCTATATTTTAATAAATGTTTTTTATTCAACAGTTTTGTCAGTTTTGTATAAATGAAGATGAGTATCAGTTAAACTTCCAACACAGGAAGCCATTCGACTGTATAAATCCTGTATTTATTTTAAATTCTACTTGCTGACAGCTAGATCTTTTCTGAGCTCATCTCTCCTGCATTATCCTAGAAAGTGCAAGTAACAGGAACAAACTCATGCTAACATTGGTTTTTTACCTCTTCATTTGCACATAAAATTTAGTAAGTAGAGCATCTTTCTTCTGAGTTATGACATGATATTGTTTTCTAAATATTTAACCACTGCATGACACACATCACCATCCCTCTAACTTCTGGTAAAAATTTCCTTGCTACCAAATACTTGGTCTCAAAGTCAGTGCCACATATTTTGGGTGATCTGTTAAGGAAGCACCCTGACCCAATACTAATTTTTACATTAGGCATGATATGCGCAGTTACTGTGCGGAAGAGGGAAACCGAAAAATCTCAGTGTCTTAAAGCAATACAGTAGTCCCCTCTTATCTCTGTGGGATATGTCCCTAGACCCCCAGTGGATGCCTGAAATAGTGGATAGTAATAACAAACCCTATATATACTATGTTTTTCCCTATACATACATACCTATGATAAAGGTTAATAGATAAATTAGGCACAGTAATGATTAACAACTATAATAATAAAATAGAACAACTATAACAATATACTGTAATAAAAATTAAATAAATATAGTCTGTCCCTCAAAATATGTTGTTATACCGTTCTCACTTTTTCACATAAAGAAAGCACTTTACCGCTTCTCTTTGGTGTAGCTGAGTCACCAGCATCACAGATCTTATGCTTTGGAGCCATTATTAAATAAAGTAAAGGTGACTCGAGCATGTGCACGGTAATACTGTGACAGATCTGACAACAGAACTGGCTACTAAGAGGTTAATGGGTGTGTAGTGTGTAGAGTGTGGATATGTCGGGCAAAGGGATGATTTACATCCAGGGCAGGATGAAGTGGGATAAAGTGAGATTCCATCACACTACTCAGAATGGAGAGCAATTTAAAAGTATGAATTGTTTATTTATGGAATTTTCCATTTACTATTTTCAGACCACAGTCCTCTGTGGGTAATAGAAAACACAGAACACAAAACTGAGGATAAGGCAGGACTACCATAAGGTCTTGTCTCAGTCATAAGATTGTTATATCACATGTCAATACAGGGGCTCTTTTCCAGGCTAATGAAGAATCGATTTGAGTACACGGGCAAAGTCAGGAGAAAAATAAGAAGGCATAGTAAATCAAGTGTTAGATCTTAAACTTTAAACCTAGAAATCAGAGCCCACTTTGACCCACATTTTACTGGCTAAAGTAGGTAATGTAGAATACTGGGTTTATTGGAGTGCCCCTCGTGACCACCCCTAAATAATGCCAATCTGGAACATCAGAATGTGACCTTATTTGGTACTAAGATCTTTGCAGCTGCAATTCTATAAGAGAGGGTGATACTGGATTAGAATAGGACCTACAGTTAAAGACTGATGTCCTTATGAAGGCATGTGAATACAGACATACAAAGAGTGAGGATACATGAAGATGGAAGCAGAGATTGTAGTGATGTATCTACAAACCAAGGAACACCTAGGATTACAGGCAACCACCAGAAGCAAGGAGTAAGTCATGGACCAGTTTCTCTCTCAAAGCTTCTGAAAGGAACCAAGCTTGCTGATTCCTTGGTTTCAGCCTTCTGTACTGTGAAAGAATAAATTTCTGTTGTTTTAAGATACCCAGCTGTGGTCATTTGTTATAGTAACCCTAGCAAACTAATACACATGGGATGTTTGAATTCAAGAAACTGCAACCATGTACTCCCATAGGTGGGAACTGAATGTAGCATCGATTCTAAACATAGACTATTTCCATATAAACATAGGTATAATTGCAGGATTTTTTGAAAACACATTTTCTTATTTGAGGCATAAATTTTGAGGTGATGGTCATAGTCTTGGTCGCTTATTTCTGAAAAAAAAATTGAATTAAGCCAGGTTGATACACAGAAATGGTCCAATACACACAAATAAACAGAATTCACAAGAGCCCAGAGATAACAAAAAATATTTCCATTTGGAGAATTTTGTTTGTTTCTTTTTATATAACTCAACCAAGCATTCTGAGAGTAAATAAGCTCAACAAATAAGCTTGCTTCCAGCTCTTTTCTTGTTTTCTTTTTCTGTGTCATTTTGTTAGTTGTCTTATTAGGAAGTAAGATATGCAACCTTTGAATTATCTGTAGTTCTGCTTCTGAATTCTAATATGCTTGTTTTTACAAGATCTGCTCTTATCAAAATTGGAGTGTTTATTTTGCTCTAAAAGCAGAATTAAAAATACAAACAAATGCAACCCAGAACCTTAGAGGTGGACAAATTAGGTCAGATAAAAATTTTTGCAGTTTAATAACAAACCAACTTCAATCAAATTATAATCCTATTAGTAGGTCAAAACTATTATTTTAGAGGACAAAATTATTATGGACATTATGTCTTTGGAATGGATCCTGCAAAAAGCAATACAATATCATAAAATATTCATATTTAGATTGGGAAAATAGTGTATTGGGAAATTACGCCTCCATTATTATTTATTACTTATCCTACTATTTCTTATTATTTGGGATTGACATTACTTACCACAATGGAGGTAGTGCTTGGAAAATGTAATTTTAGAAAATATTTTCCATTAATATCAGTACCTACTATACAAACCAACACATCAGCCACCCTAATCCTAAATGGTCTATTCTGTCATATAGACCTTGTTACTGAGAAATTAGCAAGAAAGACTTCAGTGATACAGTGAAGAAAATTTCTTTTTTTAACTGCTCTACAAATAGGACAGAGTAAAAGAATAGTGCACTGAGTCATAGGCTACAAGATGAGACTGTTCAAGATGGACAGAGAAAAGTACTTATTGTGGAAATAATTTTCTAGGAATTTTAATAGAAAAAGTAAAATTAACCTTGGGTCAAAAAGCTTGGTTTTTCAGTTCTGGGAAATATTTTTAAGACAATAATTACAATTAGAGAAGGTAAGTACATTGGTGAGACAAATAAAGGTTACTCTGAGCCCAAGCAGAAAATCCACCAAATGTTACATTAGTAAAATATAAAATCAATTAGAGAGTTTTAAGATATGGCATTGAAGAATTGTAAAGTTAAAGGCGGGAGTCCTTTAGAAATGGAACACAGAACTGGGAGGGTGGGATTGAGGGGAAAATAAGGAAACACATTACTGGGTGATGGAAAGGGATAGCTCTAATGCTCTGTCCATTGACATCCACATGTGTCCACTCTGCAGACTGCCTGGGATTTCCTTTCCAGGATGAGTTGTTGGCTTTGGTTCTCATTGGCTTGAGTTATTCTTGGTGATACCTCTTCTCCCTTCAACTGTGCTACAAGGGATGATGCTCAGGTGAGTGGGCTTAATTAGGCTATATTTCAGTTAACATAACAAGATTTAGGGGAAAATTTGTATAAGACACTTTTGGAAGAGCAGCAGAAATCAAATGTCCTGATTAAGTAAAGAGTTACAATTTTGTAAAGCTTTACAAATTCAAATGATTTTAATTCAAATAATTTACAGAAGTATTGGACTCTATGATTGACTTTAATTGAACAGAAAAAGACATTGATAATAAATATTTATACTTACATTATGCTTCATTTGGTCTACATAAAATATAAATGTTCTCAAATGTATTTTATATCTGGTGAATATATATGATATTTGTGTGTGTGTATATATATATATAAAGTGTATTAATACATAAACTATCTGAAATACATTGTGTAGTTGCCTACTCATCAATCAAAAGACTTATAATCAATAATTAATTCAATAAGACCTCTGAAAGATGAAAAAGTTATTAAAAACATAATGTAATATACAGATGATGTATCAGAGAATTTTACACTTGAAGTCTATATACTTTTATTAGTATATAGTAAAGTCACCCCTAATAAATTTAATATAAAAATTGTGCACTAAAACTTATACACTCACGTTTTAAAAATAATTTTGTGAGAATGCTGCCAAATGAATATTCCATCAAAGTGAGACTAAAAGAAGTTGTAATCATTGACCATATGGTTTACAAGGGCAGAAAATTAAAATGTCTTAATTAAATTTTTCTTCTGATTATGGTTAAGAGTATGTACATTACTCTAAGTTCAAATTTCCCTTGCAAAACTGTCCAGCTGGATAGTTTTGGGAAATTCATCTCACTCCATCTGATTATCTTCCTAGTTTGAAAATGGAAGTATTTTTTATCCATCAAGTGCTTATCACAGCTATAAGCATACACGGGTGGGGAAAAGGTAGGTTTACAGTTGTGAGTATGCAAAACAAAGAGTTTATTCTTGTATTTTTATTTATTAGTTATTGTAATATTTACTTGTATTACAACTGTGAGCCTACTTTTGCCTACCACTGTATAATATGCACTCAGGAAATATTTTGACCTCTTGCAAAAATAAACTCACAACTGAGAAGTGAAACAGTATTGAGGAGAAGAAATATGAGTAAAAAGATTATAAAGAAAACCTAGCTGTCCTAGCTGATTCAAGTGCATGGTTTGTACACTTTTTTAAAAACTTCGAGTTTCAGCTGTTCAGGTTAATGTGCTCTACTTGATACTGCAGAAGAGTTGTCTATTTGCTGTTGTGTCCAACTCAAATCTCATTGCTCAAAATAAAAAGTAGCCATTATACATTTTAATTACTAAACAGTTAATTCATAAAAATGAAAGATCTCTATTGTGTTTGTTGAAGTCAGACTACCTGAAACATGGGCATGCAATGCTCTGGGAGTGATGGAAAGAGTCATTAAGATCCCTAGAGACAACTTGAGGTGGGCACTGAAGGCATTAGAATCTCTGGGCACTGGCAGAAAATGAGCTCACTGTCAAGACACTGAACTTGGGCTTTAAAAGTCAAATTTATTCCAACACAGATGAATAGCAGAGCATATTCATTTACATCCTTTACTTTAAAAAAAAGTTTATTCATTTTAGCTTTTACTTGTCTGTATGTCGAAAGAACAACAAAAATGCCATGTTCTTTAATTTGATGCACTTAAATGAAAGAAGATAGCTATTTTATCACATGGCCTTGAGACTGTCTACATTATACTGTCTACATTACACATTATAATTTCAGTCACAGAGAATATTTAAAAGCCATTACTATTTGGCCCTCCCATTACATTTCACACAATTATATGCACAAAGGTGGTTTGGTGTTCTGGGCTTTATTAACATTTATTTTTCTTCTGTATGTCAAACATAATTTGACATGCTCTTTAACATTTATTATTCTTGTATCATTTGGTGTTCTCATTTACTCTGTATGTCAGCAGCTAATTTATTACCAATCTTTTCAAGAATTGAGTAAAAATCCTGGAAACTTTGCTTCTTTAAACACTGCTACAGATTTGGGAACTCCCAGAATCAAAGGAGTTGGTATGCAGCTCATTACTGAACTGTGAGCTCTAAATCTATTGAGTTACTGCCAGAAAATATTTGCACTCTATAGTCATAGAGTTTATATGTTCATCAATGAGATCTAAAGTGGACTACCTGACTATGGTTAATGCTTCCTGATGATCTTCCTGGGAACTGAGAAATCCTTGTCAATCTCACTATAGCTCTGCCCTTTAAAAGTGATGTGCTGGGGCCAATAAAGCAGGCAGGTATTTCTCCTGAATAAATAGCTCATCAAAAGTCTGAGAACAGAAGGCTCAAATGTATCAAAGCAATTGGCACAGTTGTTCACTAGTTAATTAGGAACACAAAGGCACTTTCGTCAAGCTGCCCAGACCAGGGGCCATCTGCGTGACAGCATTGCCTCTGTGACGCTATGTACAAATAGAGCTTAGCTGGAACTCTCAAGGGAAGGCTCACTGACCTTCCTGCTTTAAAATATATATAAAGCATATGGAAAAAATTGAATATAATCATAGAATGAGTCCCAGTCTTAGTGGTTATTCTCCTGAAGAATTTCCTAGGGACTTATGTCCTATTTATATGAGTTTTGATAATTGCTTTATTTTACTGCTACATATTCTAGTAAGAGATGTAATTATTCCCAGTCAATGGAGGTCAGGGCACTTTAGTGTAATAACACATAACGAATTATAGTTGCTTTTTAAGTTTTCTTCCTCCTCCATTGTCTGTATGTTTGTGAATGTAGGATCCATATCTTTAATGTTTAATTTTATGTCTCCTTTACCTAGTAAAATTTTGGAATGTGGTAAATAATGTGATGATATTGGAAAAGCTTTTATTTTTTGAAAAATAATGTTTTTTGTTTCCTCTGACTTCCTGAAAACCATATACTCATATTCATACACCTACATTTAGCTTTGAAAACAAAAACATTAGTGTCTGAAATTGTTTTGTGTATTAATTTTTTTTGTTTTTATCACTCATACCTGAGTAGAAGAGAAAGCTATTGAGATATCTTCTCTATCATACTGATATGAAAATTTGAATATAACTTCTCTTTGTTAATTCTATCCTTTTCTTGTATTACTTGGGTTGCTATCATCATAAACACCATATAGTTATGCCAGAAACATGAATGGGCCTCATTCTCAAAACTCATAATGGATCACCCCCACATTAACTGCAGACAAAAAGAACCAATGCACCTGTACCATCGCCTATTTTTCCAGTGACTCACTTCCTTTCTGTATTCTTGATAGAAGTAGATGCTTTTTCTTTGTGTCACAAAAGTTCCTCAAAGTCAATTATTGACCTATATATTTGCATGTCTATTTGCACAAATAGACAGTGAATCTAGAAGCCAAGGAGGATATCTTATTTCTCATCGCATGTTTAAATCGAGTGCACATTGTTTGAGGATACATAAGACATGAAAAAACATGGGTAATGCTTAATGAATGTTTGATGAACTCATAATTCTAATTAATCAAATTAAGATTAAAATGAGATGGCCGAAACATTATATACATATAAATATATGTGTGTGTGTGTGTATATATATATATATTTGTGTATATGTGTATATGTGTATATGTGTATATGTGTGTGTGTGTGTGTATATACATATATGTATTTAGGTGGCACTTTTTGAAACTAAGGAGACTCTCATTTTGCATTCTGTTCTTAGTAAAAGAATAAGGCAGGCTTTCTATAAATAAAGTCTGGTATTCAAATAAACCCTATATCAATCTTTAATCATGACTGCTATTATCTTTTGTCCTTTAGAAGTCATTTATTTTCTTTCTAAATCACTTAGGTACATGACTCACATTTTTTCCTGCCATTTACCTTCTGCCAAGAGCTATCAGAAGTACAGACTCCATAGATCTGTAATTCTGCTTTACTTTAACAGTGCTTTATGGACACATACAAACATGAAAACAAATAAATAATAACTTTTAATTTTCTAATTTTCTTCTAAACCTATTTACTTCTTTTCTTTCCATGTCTTTTTTTTTTCTTTTTCACCTTTTTATTAAAATGACTAACCTTAGCCATGATGATTTGTTAGAAGGGGATACAAAACTCAGAAGTCATTAAACTCACACAACTTATTATTACCAAAGGATACAAACTGAAATCAGCAAAGGGGAAAAAAAATGGTTGCTTTCCTAAAGAAAACAGATACAAGCTTCCGTGTGTCCCCTCCCAGTGGAGTCCATTGGGGATGCTCTTAACTCACCTAGCAATGGTATTTAATAAAACATGCAAAGTCCTGCCAACCAAGGCAGCTCATCCAAGCCTTGCTGTCCAGGGTTTTCTTTTACAGGGGTTAGTAACATATGCATGCAACACCTGTATGACAGACCTCAGCTCTCAGGCACTGACTATCCCAATCCTCAACGTTAGAGCAAACACGGACATTCACCATAAATCACATTGTTAGGTAGACTTACTTGGTCAAACTGGTATAGCATGACCCAAAACCTCAGGCATGCAAAAGCAGGCATTCATCATAAACACTGCTGAGCCCAAAGGTTTCAGGCATACAAATCTCATATAAAGCCAAATATGCCAAGAGTTCAGAAGTTATCTTCCAAGACTGGACCAAGAGTCAATCCTGAAGAGAGACCTTCTTTCAAATGCAGATTTTGAGCAACCTGAACATGCTGAATTTACTCCTTCTGTCTAACGGTCACAGAGTAAATTATCAAATGCACCACCTTTAAAGTAAGAACTAAATACGTGTTTATATATGATACACTTATGTTATCACCACCCAGATAAAGATATGGTTTATTTTTACACTCTTATATTATATTTATCTACACTCTTATATTTCAAGTGAGTTTATTATAAATTTGATTTAGCCACTCAGGTTATCTTAGTATCTGAGTTGGTGTGAACTTAGGGACATTCTCCATCTGACCAATGAGGCTATGAGATCATGGGAAATTAAACAGAGTGATAAGTTAGATGTTTGAACTACCTCTAACTTATTTACATATGAACATATATAAAGTATTTTCCCTGAATTTAGTCACATTTTTTTTCTTCTAATTCTAAAATATCAATCAATTATTAACCTCAATTTTTTGACATAGATGATGGCAATGCTCCAGACAATGGCCAACCAGCAAAGCAGAGAGAACACAAGCCTTGAAGTGCCAGTTCCGTTGGAAGCCCTTCCAGTTTGGTCTGACCACATTATGTAAAAGAAAAATAAACTGTTATCATATTTAAACCATTGTGTTTTGTTTGTCATTGTTTGCAGATCACATGAGAGTATACATAGTACACCTTATAGACTCCACCAAAAAAAACTACTCAACCTAATAAGTGAATTTGTCACAACAGCAGGATACAAAGTCAATATCAAGAAATCAGAGGCATTTTTGTATACCAACAATAAAATATCAGAATCAGAAATCAGGAAAAAAATCCCATTTGCTATAGCAACAAGAAAAATAAAGTACCTAGGAATATCCTTAACCAAAGAGGTAAAAGACCTGTAGTCAGAAAACTACACAACACTTAAGAAGGGAATTAAGGAAGACACAAAAGAATGGAAGCACATACCATGTTCATGGATTGGAAGAATTAACATCATCAAAATGTCCTTACTACCCAAAGCAATTTATAGATTCAATGCAATCCCTATTAAAATACCAATGACATATTTCACAGATATAGAACAGACATTTCAAAAATTTATATGGAACCATTAATGACCCTGAATTGCCTCAGCAATTTTGAGAAAGAAGAACACAACAGGAGGGTCACAATACCTGACATCAAACTATATTACAAGGCCACCGTAATCAAAAGAGGCTGGTACTGGCATAAAAACAGGCACATAAATCAATGGAACAGAATACAGAACCCAGAAATAAACCCATATCTCTATGGTCAATTAATATTTGACAGAGAGGGCAGGAGCATGAAATGGAGTAAAATAATCTCTTCATCAAATGGCATTGGGAGATCTGGTCAGCTACATGCAAAAAAAAAGAAAAGAAAAAAAAAGAAAAAAAAAGAAATTCAACCACCAACTTACACCATACACAAAAATAAACTCAAGATGGATAAAATATTTAAATATTAAATCACAATACCATAAAAGTCCTAGAGGAGAACATAGGCAGTAAAATTTCGGATATTTCAAGCAGCAATATTTTCACAGATATGTTCCTAGAGCAAGGGCCATAAAGGAAAGAATACACAAATGGGACTACATCAAATTAAAAAGCTTCTGCACAGCTAAAGAAAACATCAGCAAAATGAAAAGGCAATCAATCATATGAGAAAACATATTTACCAATGATAACTCAGAAAAGGGTTTGATCTCCAAAATATAAAAAGAACTCATGACTCCACTCCAGAAAGACAAACAATCCAATTTAAAAAATGAGCAAAGGACCTGAATAGACACTTTGCCAAGGAAGACAGATGAGGACCCAGAGACATATGAATAGGATGCTCAGCATCACTAGCCATCAGAGAGATGCAAATTAAAACCACAATAAGATACCACTTCACACTAGTAGAATGGTCATAATAAACAAATTAACAAATAATAAGTGTTGGCGAGATTGTGGAGAAAAGGGAACTCTAGTACGCTGTTGGTAGGAATACAGACTGGTGCTGCCATTGTGGAAAACAGTGTGGAATATCTACAAAAACTAAAAATGGAACTGCCTTTTGACCTGGCAATTCCACTGCTGGGATTATACCCTAAGAGTCCTGAAACACCAGTTCAAAAGAACTTATACACCCCAATATTCATAGAACTATTATTTACAATAGCCAAGTGCTAGAAATAGCCTAAGTACCAATCAGTAAGTGAGTGATCAAAAAACCATGGAACATTTATGCAATGGAATACTATGCAGCAGAAGGAAAGATGGATCTACTACCCTTCACGACAACATGGATGGAACTGGAGAGCGTTATGCTAAGTGAAATAAACCAGGATGTGAAAAACAAATGCCATCTGAGCTCACCTATAAATGGAACCTAATCAACAAAACAAATAAGCAAGCAAAATAGAACCAGAGACTTGGAGACAAAGAACTAACTGACAGTGACCAGAATTGAGGGTGAAGGGGGATAACAGTGGAAAGAAGTGGAAGGGTCAAGTCAAGGAACATGTATACCTTTATACACGTCCCATGGAAAAAGACAGCAGGGGGGAAGATTGAATGTGCAAGGTAGGGGGTGGGATGGGCAAGAGAGAATAATGGGGCAAAAATGGGGACAACTGTAATTAAACAATAATAAAAAAATTTGAAAATCTTTGCTTTATGTGTTTCTAAAATGCCATTAGCTTTTAATTTACACAAATAATAGCATCCTATACTACAAAGATTATTTAAAATTTGATATATTAGATGCTGTCATAGCTTATAAGATAATTTTAAGTTGTTTATTATGTGTAGACACATCTAATACATGATCCTTTTACATCTTGAGTAACAAAGTTAGAAGCTAGAATACCTACTCTCTCTTTTGGCCCAGTAAGCAGGCTTTTTAAACTGAAAATCTTCTGTATTTTCACAGTAAAGAGATAATGATAAATTTCAAATAACAGAGATCAATTACCCTCTGATTATATCTTATTTTTTGAATATATATTATCTGTGTTACCTTTCAAATTTCCTTGAGATCCTATCCAGTGTTGAAGTGCAGCAGTCAGTCATGGCTTCACCAGTTCCACAAACATGGTCAGCAGTTACTTAAGTTTACTGAGCTAATATACCATGTGCATGGATAAAATAGTAAAAAGGTTACAAAGGTAAAGCTTCATGTCCATACATTACCTTTTAGTCTTTTTTCTTGTACTGCCTTTGATTGGAGATTTGATATCAGATTAATGTTGATGAGTTGAGAAGTATTTTCTCTTTAATTTTCTGTGAAAGATGGTAGAAAATTAATATTAATTACTCTTTAAATGTTTGGTAGATTTAGCGAGTGAAACAATCTGGGTCTTCAGATTTATTTTTTCAGGACGTTTTTAATTATGAATTCAATTTCTTTAATGGTTCTAGGGCTATGCCAATTATCTATTTCATCTTGTTTGACTTGGTAGTTTGTTGATTTCAAGGAACTGACCTTTTGTTTTCTAGTTTATGCATATAAAGTTGTTCACAGTATCCCTTAATCTCTTTAATGATTGCTACATCTATAGTAATATCTTCTAGTTGATTCCTGATATAGTGGTTTCTTTTTTTCCTCTTTTTTTTTTTTAATTGCTACAGGCTTATTGATTTTATTGTTTAGACTCAATGGTAATGGAAAAAATACAAAAAAATAAAATAAATATTAAATCAACAAATAAAATAAAAATAAAATAATTGACTTTTTGCTTCATTGATTTCCTATTTTGTGATATTATTTTTAATTTTAGTCCTTATTATTTTTATGTTTATTTTCTTCCATCTGCTTCTTTTGGGTTTATTATTTTTTTCCTCTCTCCATTTTTTTGAGGTAGGAGTTTAAATTATTTATTCACAATCTTTTCTCATTTCTAATGTAAGTATTTAGTGTCATAAATTGCCCTCTCAGCCTTGATTGGCAAACACCTCTCATAATTGTATATAGAAGGTATTTTCAATGTCATTTAATTCTATGTGTTTTTTTCATTTTCTTTGAAACTTTAACAGTGACCCACAGGTTTTTAAGATGTGTTTTTTTTTATATTCATATATTTTGACATTTTTTGTTGTTTTATTGATTCCTAGCTTGATTCCAAGGTTACTTATATCAAGTGTTACTTTTATCAATATTTTGTATACAACAAGTATTGGCAAGGATGTAGAGAAATAAGAACTTCACATACTGCTGGTATGAAAGTAAAAGGTGTAGCTATAGTAGAAGATAGTTTGGTTGTTTCTCAAAAAGTTCAACACAGACTTAACATATGACCCAACAATTAATTCCTAGGTTCATACCAAAGAAAAATGAAAACATATGTTAACAAAACTTGTACACAAATATTTATAGCAGCATTACATACATATCAGCCGAAAGGCAGAAACAACCCATATGTCCATTACTGGGTGACTGTGTAGTAGGCAGCTAGGCATGAGCAGAGTAGGAACAATAGGTCAGGTATGTAATGTCACCACGGCAGAAAGCCCTGGGTACCTAGCAACAGGCCAAACTGAGAAAACAAGGACCTCATTCCCAGGGTGAGCTTTTCTCCTCTAGTATACCACTGGTCATGCAGTTTAGACCCACTGATCTTTCATATCACTGGTCATGTGGTCAGGGTCCTCCCCTGACCTTTCTTCCCCTGGCATATCACAAGTCAGGTGGTAGACCCCCTTAGAAGAAAAACAAGGGGTTTAGAGACTAGCCTCATACAACTTCCATACAAGTTCTTGCACAACTACCCCCTTAAACGTATGCCTTCAGGAAGATGAGGTTCTGACCCACATCAAGTAATCTTAGGAACGAAGCCTCAGGTCTGTTGACCACAAAGACAGACTTTTGCTGAAACTAGAGGAAACATCTAGGCTTCAGTTGTGTTTCAGCTCCAGGCCCAGAAAAGCAATAAGGCCAGGCAGTGTGACATCATGGCTGACACCAGGACCAGCTGCTACAACTAAAGACCCCTGCCCTGGAGCCAACCAATCACTGAAGACCATGACCCTGAAAGGACACACCTGGGAATCCGATGAATATTCCATTGAGATCCTCCCCTGGGACCTTCCCTAAGATCCCCACCTTTAGAGAGAAGATAAAATCCTCAGGAAGAAGGACCCAGCATACCTAAGCCTTTCCAGAGCCCTTACCCTCAGGTATTTTTCTTGTCTCTCTCTTTCTCCTAAGCTCCAGGAGCCCTTCTTTTGCCCCTGTAACTTGTTTCCTGAGCCCATTTCTTCTACCACTCACTTCTACCTCTGCAATCTTCCAAATAAACTTTCTCTTATAGTCTGAGTCTTGACTCTGAATTCTTTCTTGGCTAGAACTGAAGTACCAAGGTTGCTAAACTGATTTTCAATCAGACTATACCAGTCTAACACCTTGTGCCAGTTTGCCACTGACAAATGGATAAAGAAATTATGGTATTTACATACAATGCAATCCTATTTGCCTATAAAAAGTACTGATACGTGCTACAACTCAGATGAACCTTAAAATTATTGAGGTTAAGAAGAAGCAGTCAGGAACAGAAGGTATCATATAGCATGATTCCAATAAATACAAATACAGTGCAGTCAAAAATAGGCAAATCTGCACTGGCTGGTGTAGCTCAGTGGATTGAATGGTAGCCTATGAACCAAAGGGTTGCTGGTTCAATTCCCAGTTGGGGCACATGCCTGGGTTGCAGACCATATCCCTGGTTGGGGGCACATTAGAGGCAACCACATGGCATTTCTCTCTCTCTATGTCTCCCTCCCTTCCCTTCTCTCTAGAAATAAATATTTTTTTTTAAAGTAGGCAAATCCATAGAGATAGGAACTAAATTAGGAGCTCCAGGGAATGGGGGATTGAGAAGTAATTACTTAATAGGTAATTAGTATTTGTATGTGGAGATTGAATAGTTTTGAAACTGGAGAGAACCTGTTGTTGCACAACATTGAGAATACACTTAATATGCAAATACATTACTTTAAAAAGGTTACTTGTATTTTACTTGAATTTCACTTCAATAAAAATAAATATTTTAAAGGCGATTAAGAAACAATGACTTGATTACAAACTTCTTACATCCCAGCCCAGTGCAAGATGCTGAGCAGCTGAACATAAATCCTTCCCGACTGTATAAAGCCATCGTGTGCAATGTCATTGAGCCAAGGGCAACCTGAAACTACAACTTATAGAAGCAATAACAAACACCTACAGTAACCATTCTTTCAAGTTACCTATGTCCATGAACTGCAACTGAATATTCAAAAATCAGGAAAAATTCTCAAAAGAATGCTGGCAATTTCTACTGTCTGCACAGGAGCTGCCCTCCCAGTCCCTGTCAAGGCTGTGGCTGTTCACCTGCGGTGACAGACATTTGTGAGGAACACTAACTAGAAATACTGCTACCACCTAGAAGTGAATTCCCCTTAGGCTTTTCATGTTTGGGAAATTTTCTACAGGTCAGCAGTTGTAGCAGGGTTCCTACATGTAAGGAAGCAGTGCCCCATTTTCAGAATGTCATTACCATGGCAGAAAAATCATAAAATTAGGATATACAAGTATCTATCCTGAAACTTAATGCCAAGCAAAATTGTTCCCTACAGCATATTTTCAAGTGCTTTGGTGCTGTCTAATTTTAAATAATTCAGCTTCTACATTTTTTTTTCTTTTTTAGTGCCTGGTGTGGCACCCAGTGATTTAGAGTCTGCAGCTTTGCTGTTTCTGATGTTTACTGGAGGACATGGTTCGTCCCTGTCTGAATAAAACAAATGCTCTCATTTACATAAGAATAGGCTCCCAAAGGGGTGTGGGCACTCAGCCTCTGCCAGCTCCCTCTAAAAAGAGGCACTGTGTGTTGCAGTGGGGAAAAAAAAGGAGAGAGAAAATAAATAGTGTAAAGTGACTCTAATTGGGACTAGGTTTCTGTCCCCGTGACAGTACAATGTTTCAAACTGCCTGGGAAATGTGTCCCTACATGAGGTATTGCCTACTCCTCCCTGCTACTATTTCAGTTAACAGGCTATCATAAGACTCCACTTGTCATCTCCTAGGATGATACTCTGTGTCCTTGGGCACAACTTAATTTTCCAAATCCATTTTGGTTATCAATATATTTCTCACTTGCTTAGGGAAGTATTGGGAAAACAGCAGCCAATGCTGATTTGTGGCTATATGACATAAATAATACAAGAAATAGGAAGATTATATAGATGAGTCTGTTCAAAATTATTCCTGAGTGAAAGTACACCTGCTTTCTACTTACAGCATGAGATTCTAGGAATAGAAAATGTGTTATAACATGCAGTCTTTATCCTCATAACTGTTCTCTGAGAACCTCACCATGTAAATGAAAAATACTACCTTCAGTACAAGGGGGTTATCAGGAATTGAATAAAAGTTACTTGTGATTAGAAATCTGACTATCTATAACCCAAAGAGGAGCTAAAATTAAGGAGTAATAAATCAAAGGAGAACTAAGGGACTAAGTAACTGTGCTACTGCCAGTGGAAGGGGCGGGCTTTTCCTTCTGTGGTTTTTCCCAAGAAGAGGGGACACCTGATAGAAATGCAAATTAACATTTACAACAATTTGCTTGGGTGGGCCATATTTCTTTGAGATGTTATTTTTTTGTTGTTGGTGGTGGTGTTATACGTTTTTGTTTTTTTTTTTCCTGTGTATATTATTACCCTTTTATCTAAGGTACACATTAAGATCCTGGATGATTTTGTTTTGTTTGTTAATTAAGAATCTTCTTTAGAGAGAAGAATCACATATGTTTAGAAAGAACTCACCACAAAGCTACAGACATTGTTTATCTTTATTTTTTAAAAAAACTTTAGATAGTTTAGGCAGATTGTGCATGGTTGATGTCAACCCAGCGGTGCTGTAGGATTTTGAAGGGCCTCTCCCATCAAACTTACAACCAGGTAGGGGTGCAGGCCTGTCCCCAGGGTTCTTGACAAGCCGTCTCTTCCAGACACTTGACTTCAGCTGTCCACCTCAGGGCACGGTTCATTGCTTCTGCTCAGCACACTTCTTCACTGTGTTTTTCTCTGACAACATTGCTTTAGCGTTACCATATGACATGGTCTTTGGTTCATCTTTTGTCATAGACCATGTTAGTTTCTCTTGAAACATTTAGAAAAATCCAAGTAGATGATTTCCAAATCAGGTTGCTATAGAATTCTTAAGATAATAAAAAGCTATCATAAATTTTTATACAATGTATAGAGTGAGCACCATATTGTGTCCAGTGTTATCATTTTATGTTTACCTGCAATGTCCAACAATGAAGACTGGAGTACATGACTAATACCTTATCTGTTATATGCACCTTAAGGTCATAGAAATATACCTCATTTTATTTCATTAAAATCTCATTCTTTAATTTGAATACCAGCAGTCAAAAAAATGATATAATGAACTACTCATGTTAAGTTGATTGACACATGGCCAAGTGGGTATATTTAGAGATGTACATCAAACTAAATTGATGAAAGTGGTGGGAAATCAATAAGACAAAAGTACAGCAGAATCATAGAGTTCAGCATGCTGACGGTGACTTGCACTTTACTAAAAATGCCAATAAAACTTAGGAAAATTGGAATGCAGAGGTCAGTTAATTATTTCATTGTAATTTTGCAATGATCATGAAAATGTGTTCAATTTTTACTTTCGCATGGTGAAAGACTTGAAAACTGTACAGACTTCAGATAGGGGAGGCAAATAAGACAGAAAAGATTAGAGTATCAAAGACTCTTAAGAACTGGTTAAGGGCCACTCAGTCTGTCAACCAGCCAATCAATTGATATCATATAACTCAACAAAAAAGAATTGTTTCTTTAAACATAATGGGCAATTTAGCCTGTGAAGAAGGAAGCTAAATGATTATTTACTAGATAATTGCAAGTATATAATTATGGGTGTGAAGGCACAACAGAAAAAAAGCAGACTGAGAAAGAACATAAAAGAAATGGTTATTGCTAATAACCAGTAGGGAAAATAAGCAGTTAAATTATGGAGTAAGGGATTGTGGAGAAATAAGATCATTATAGTTTAAATTCAAGGAACAATTTCAATTTTCAGCTCTTAAGATGCTATTTCCTATCCTTTTGATGACTACATGGTGGGTCCGTGTGAGGTGGGACTTGAGTAGGATGGCTGCTTGGAGTGGGTTCCTTTCTGTAGCCCTTCAGTGAATTTATAGGGACTTAAATTTTAGAGTTACTAGGTCATAGAAATCAGGTTTCATGAGTGAACTAAGACAAACAGATGGACACTGATACAATTATAAAAAATACTTCACAGATGTGTAGCTTTTCACAAAAAATTTATTCTGGATATGAGATTCATAATATGATTAGCTTCCATTTCAACTGCAGACTTTTGACTACTATTTTGCATTTGCTGATTCTATAAGTTTCCAAAATCAGTAACTTTTCTTCAGCTACTTTAATAAGTGCCGGAAACACAGCAAATAGGATCATTAGTAGTTTTGCCTTCCGCTCAGAGCCTCATTTATTTGTGTTCTTGACCTAGTCAATATTTTTGAATCTGCACAAACTAAATGAAACTAAAGTGCAAGGATTCCAAAGAGCTAGAATGAAGAGAAAGAATTATCCAAGCTTGTCTTACATAGTGTGTGTGGAAAAACGGAAGAGTCTTGGGGGTCAAAGTCATGGTAGCAGTGCTAATACCATACTTCATAACCAACTGACAAGGAAGAGAGAGGAAAGGGAGAATGTATAGTGGAGTGAAATGGGAAAGTCCAGAAAAGGGCAGAAGGTGATATTAAGCATGGTTTGAGGTGAGCCATCTACATTAACAGTCTGCTTGCTGGTGCTAGGTACCCCTAACTTCTGCTTATGTAGTGTAAATGCATATTTCAGGGTTAGATTTAACAACTCTAACTCGGTGTTTTCCAATAGTGTGTTTCATAATCTTATTATTATTATTTTATTATTTTTTTGTTTTAATAGCAAAATATTTTTGTCAAATCAAAGCTTGTATAGAACACCACATGGAAGTAAATAAAAATTGGACTCTTTGGGTTGAACAACAATGGCTTATTTACTTTCTTACCCAACTTATCCTTTGTTACTTTGGAGAGACCTCTCTTTTGTGGTGTTACTCTTATGCATTTTGAGAGATGAATACACTGACTATTCAGAGAAATAGTCACATCTTTCACAAACCCTTTATTTTTGACAAATCTCTCAGATTGGAGATAACATTAATTCATCCAACATTGTATTACTTTACTCTTCTCCTTCCCTAATGTTCATCCTCTCATAATATCCCTCAAATGTATGTGGTCACAATCAACAAACTTAGATATATTTGAAAAGGAAACATCTTCCCAAGGCTATTAGTTCTGGCTGAGGATGCTGCTTTGTTTGAAGTTGGCTGCCTCCTGCCACTTCAAATAATAATCAACTATTAAAAAGATGCCCTCCAGGAATGTCACAGAGATGAACAGTTAGATGTAAAGTAAGCGTTCAGTACCCTTGGAATAACTGATAGACTTGAATTTTCCTCATAGACTGATGACTCATTGCCATTACAGCTGTGAATAAATCATGAATTCTTCTTCTCCATGAAGGCTGTTGCTATGCCTGCAGAGTCCATATTCAAGGTAGTTTACCAGATAATGTAGGAAAAAGAAAAACTATACTACTTTGCTTCAATTAGAAAGATATTTAAAGTGTATGGCTGGGAGAGTTTTTTCTTCAAATATCAACATAATAACTTCCATCCTCCTTTGTGTGTAGAAACAGAAACAATTTTCAAAAGAGGTACTGTTTTTCCTTGGTGGACTTGCAAAGGAGACATCAGAGCAGCTTCTGGATGTGTTAAAGAAATGCAGAGTATAAAACATAATTGAAACGTGCAGAGCAATTTTCAGTTTATTCACTGCTGAAGTTTGCAAACTTGATCATTTTTTTACTTGAATTTATAGAACTAAACTATTTTCCCAGAATTTCTCAAAGTTATCTTTGATTCCAGGGAGCATTTGAATCACAACCTAGGGTAAAATAATGATATTGTAATGGTTTGTGTGTCCAGTAGTTAGCCTCGCCGCACAGTGGAATCATCTGAGGAGTCTTTAAAATTAGTTTTGCTTAGGATTCACCTGCATCTTTTTTTTTTTTTTTTTTAAGCTCCCCAGGTGATCCTAATGCCAAGGTAGGGTTAAGAACCATTGAACTAGTCAATATCTTAGGAGAAGTTTACTCAACTTCTAATCATGAAATTCAACCTAGTGTATTTGTCATATTGAAATGAAATTAATAACCAAATTCAGTTTAATTCAGAAAGCCTCAGAAAATAAACTTTGGCAATATAGAGGCTAATGGATCCTTCTTTTTGCCACTCTCCATGTTCTCCAACCCTTCTATCTGAAGTCTAGTAGTTGACTTATTTCATAAAATAATGACCTGGGTAAGAAATACATCTATAATCACACTTTACTATAGGGGTCGATTTGGGATTAGTCTCATTTACATAAACCTAATATTTTGTCCCCAAACCTAGATATTCATCATAGTGTGATGGTTCCCCTACTTAATACTCTAGTGCTCTTCCCTATATCTGATGGCTGGATTTTTGGTCATTCTACTAATCTTCTACTAAGCATATATAAAGAATTCTTCAACACATAACCATAGTCACTCATTAGTGTCTTGTTAATGAACCAATCACCTAAAATTAATTTCACAGAGTCTACATGCCTCTTGGTATTGTATGTTGTACCAGTTCCTGCTATCACAGTTCTTGGCCCCAATCCACTTGAAGGACACCCAAGCCAACCATGTCTTAGGGACATTTAACTTGAGCTTTCCAGATATTCCTTCGCAGAGCAATATTTTCCCCAGCCTACAGTTTACTGTCTTGGCTTTCTTGCTTCCCACACTGCTTTTTTTTTTTTTTTGCATAAATTCCATTTTATACTTTTTTTTAAATCATGAATCTAAAGTTCTATAATGTTGATTTTCAAGACTAGCAGTTAACCTTGCTATTGTTTCTTATTTTCATCAGTATGTACAAATCCATGTATTATGTATGTGCCTACTACTACTTGCTGTAGTTTACAAGATGTATCATATGTGTTGACAACCTGCAATTTTAGAAAACCTTAGAAAAGAAACTGAGTTTCCAAACAAAAGAAAAAGCCTTATCAAAGGCAACAAACACTAAAGATCAGATAAGGTTTAGACATTATGTCTGGGGCATTCCAAATGCCTTCTAGCAATTTGTTTTTTCCTGTTTAAAGTTAATTGAACTTGGAAAGTGTTTTGCCTCCAAATTATATACTAATCCAATTATTTAATGTTATACTATTGGGTTCTAAAAGGAAATTAGTGGAGAGCAAAGAAATACATGAATCTTAGTATGTAAACCAAGCCTGTTTAATTTTGAGAAATATTCATATTGTTTTAATACAATATAAAAATGAATATGATTTCTTTGATGCTTATGACAGTGTTAAAAAGGGGACTTAAAAATATTCCACAGATTACTATAATTATTTACTGTGTTTTTTTTCCAATAATACATAGCAGGATTCCTTCTGTTATAAAGCACATATTAAATTAAAAAAATACAAAATTATCAAGATGAGTTAAGGGATTTCAATGAGGATGATGTAGATACTTAGACTGTAATAATGATATTAATTCAATACATTTGATGTGGTAATAGTAGTTTTATTTTATGATGACCATTCATCTATTTTTCCCTGGAATTTAGTATTCCACTCTTCTTTAAGAATAAATGCCTATACCTAATCATTCAAAAGAAAGATTGTTGTTGCATACATTTCTGTCTTTATATTTATCTTAACTATAAATCCTTACCATCATGCAGAATACTACAGAATACTACAGTGTCAAAATGACTCAGCATAAAATGATGTTGCAAGAACTAACCAATTATGACGGTATATGTTTTCATTAATTTCTAGGGCATAGGGAAACGTGGTTTAAATATTGAACATATCTCTTGACTGTCATTTCTGTTTTTCTGGACTCCAAGTGCATCAGTGACAGATGAAGGAACTTCACATTCTTGTCAGTTTCACCCAGTCACTTTTCCACATTTAGCTTCTAGGAATCTGGCAGACAGGCTTATATACAAAAGAAGGAGAACAAAAAATCATTTCACTAAAAAAGCAGAGATCTGCTGTTGGGAAAGGTCATCAAGAAGACATGTCCACTGATCTGAGCACAGACACGGACTTGGTCATTAGAGGTTCCCCACTTCCTGCCTCTATGCTTGAAATGTGTACTCTGCTTGCCTTCCCAGGTCCCAGAAGCTGCTCTAGTGATGCAGCCTTGAGATAGAAATGTGGTGTTGAGATTATCTGGACTGGGTATATTAATGAAACCAGTTAGGGCTGCTATATAAACTTTTAAGATTTTGGCAGGTGTGGAGATATGCTTGTCTTGCTGTCACCCTACAACCTCATGAGTAAGTCCCCTTACTTATTAAATGTGCCTCCTATCAATCTGTAGTGGTCTACTTCTTTTTTTTTTTTTTTTCGGTTGCTCCCTGCCATCCACATACAGGGATCAGTTTCAGATTTCACCTGGAAAGTTCCCAAAGAGGTTGCAGCCCAACAACTGCAACTCCTGAAAAGTATTCCCAACAAAATGGTTTGGCCTCACTGCTTGATTCCCTGCTGGTAGGTGGAATAACGGATCCCAAAGATATTTAGATCCTAATCCCTGTATAATGTCAATATATTACCTTAAATATCAACAAAATGGGAGTTATAAATGTGGTAAAGTTAAGGATCATAAATTAAAGATAAGAGAATTATTCTGTGTTATCCAGGTGGCACCAATTTGGTCACATTTGGTCCTCAAATTCAGGTAACCTTCCCTGGCAGAAGTCAGTGGGAGATGTGAAATGAAAGAATGGTCAGAGCTATGTGATATGAAAAGAACTAGACCCACCCATCATGATGAAAAAAGAGGTCCAGAGCCATGGAACAAGGGTGGTCTCTTTCTAGAAGGTAGAAAAAGGGCATAAATGGATTCTTTCTTCGAGTATCCAGAAGGCAACATGACTCTGCCGACACCTTGATGTTAGCCCAGTGAGACTTGTGCTGGACTTCTGACCTATAAGCTTCAGGAGAATAAGTCTGTATTCCTTCAGCCACTGAGTTTGAAGTAATTTGTTATGGCAGCAACTGGAAACTAATACATCCCCCTTCAAAACCCATCATTCAAAAAACCATGCCATGCCCACAGCTTTCAGTCTGCATTTAGTTTCTCATGTGAAAATTTGAACAGAAGTCCTAGAATGCCAGGCATTTAAGGAAAGCCTCTAATATGAGTGACAGAGAACAAAATGAACAAAGGAAACCTACACTCAGGAAATAGAAACAAGATAGGAAGTAGAGCAAAGTCAAAGTCAAAGACAATAACTATAATTACTCAGGTAGGCAGAAGAAAATTTTGTATCCCTGTTATAAAAAACAGAGTTCTTAAAAAATTAAGCTACATTCAGAAAACAATATATATATATATATATATGAATTTTTCAGAAGGTAGAAGAAAAGAATAAAGAAATAGAAAAAAAAGGAGAGGATTTCTCCAGGAGCTTCATTATTCTCCTTTCTATTATCTTACTTTGTAACAGAAGCCCCAGAAATAGGATCAGAGAAAACAAGAGAAAGAAATTATCAAAGAAATAGTAGATAAAAAAGGACACGACTTTCTAGATTGAAAGAGCTTATCAAGGGCCCAGCATAATAAATGAAAAAAGACCCACACAAAAGCAGATCATCAGGAATGTTCCAAATAATTAGAAATAAAAAGGAGATTTTGAGGACATCTACAGAAAAGACAAAAAAACTGACATCTTCTAACTTAAACATATAGAATTAGACTTTTCAATAGCAAAAAACTAGAATATAATAAAACACCATTAACAAAATTTGGAGGTAATATGATTTCAAACAGTATTCAATACCAAGTTAAACTTTCAGGCATGTGTAAAACTAAAATAAAAAAATAATAATTCAAGTATACACATTTTCAAAGTTTCTATCATTCACCCATTTTAAGAAGAAATAGTGTTATGTGTTCTCTAAAAGCATCATAATAATATAGTAATATAATATAACATAATAGTTTAGTTGCAGGAGAGGGCAAAAATCATCTCCAGGTGACGGTGTGCAGCACACCTAGAAAGCAGTTGGTCCAGACAGGACAGGTTATAAAGTCTCTAGAAGGAATATAGCCAAGAAAATAATGTCTGATAGATTATAGTATTTTTGTAATGTACTGAACAGAAATTTATACTTTTCTTATAGAGTTTTGGGCTGAATACTGACAGTGACAAAGAAAATAAAGCAAATGATAAGACAAGCAATTATTACCAATAAGGTCGACAGAAATGTGTTTGAAAAAGCAAATATAATGATAGTGAGTTGTAAGACTTAGTGTTGAATAATATTTACATTGTGTTAATAATGTAATCACTAGATATTTCTTTAGGTAACAGTTCGTAAACTTATTTAAGGAGCACAGGAGCAGGGTTAGTGTGTGGAGATATGCACATAGAGAAACGTGTATGTGTATGCTCACTGAGCGGGTAATAGGGGACGGGATATAGAGCAAAACCACAACTTTTATAGAAGGAAATTAGTAGGTAGTATAGTTTTTAATTAATTAAAACACAACAGATGACACATACTACTTAGAAATATGCAAGTAAATTTTAGAAGTGAAAATAACCAAAAAAGTTAAAAGTTAAAAGTAACTTTCATTTTCCTATGTGGTGTGGGAAGGAGGCAGAAGGGATGATCAGGAGACTGATTTTACCCCTAATGCTGTTAAAATTTTTGGATTTTATTTTTCTATAAAACAAACTTTACATATAAGAAGTGTTCTGCATGAAAAGATATAATAAAGATAATCATAGGTATTTATGCTATGATTTTTCATTGAAAAGTCACTGTAATATAATATACTTTAATATCAGGTAATTTAACTGAAATAAAAATTTAGCAACCAGAAAGTGTTTTATAATTTGCACATAGGTTATTAAATAATCAAATAGATAATATTAAACCATTTCTTCTCACCTGCCAATGTAATTCACTAAGTCTTCTGATAATAAATCAATACTGACTTTCCAATTTAATGAGTTCATTACAATAGTCATTAATTTGGAGTGAAATATAAACTCAGTTTAAGTAAGATACCTAAATTGTACAACTAATCAATTACTACTCCAGAAAGTATACTCATACAGACTATGTCTGTTGTCCAATCATGTTACAATAGTTCATATCACTAATATATTTTACCATGTTTTATTGGTGTGACAGATATGGGCCTTCATTGCTTTTTTTATTATTTTAAAATCTTCACATATAACATTATGAAGATTTTATCCACATATTAAGGTACTCCACTACTGTATCCCACAACTTGGCCACATATACAACTTCCTAGTTTTGCGTAAGTAAAGAGGTGATGCTTCGAGACTATAATTCAGTGGAAACAACATCAACAGGTAATTTCCTAAATAAGAACTTGCTGACTACAAGTCCTTTGTCAACATAAACTGTGAGAAATAACATCTAGGCAGAGAGGAGTTTAGCAGTCACTAGCATTCTGCATTGTCATCTGTCTGCTATGTGATCCTCCAACAGGTTCCTGTGACTCAAGTTTTGGCTTCTTTAGAGAAGTCTGTAAGCCACTATTTTCAGGTGAGTCAAAAGATAATTAGTTTTTGATTAAGCCAGTAGTAGCATCTATATAAGTACTGGCCCTGAATATTGACACATAATCCAGATCTAAATCCACTTTTCTGGTTCACAGATCACTTAATTTGTTTCTAATTGTGGATATCTATTTCACTAAATCTAGAGGAATTTTAGTAAAATGGACTTTAAATTATTCTGCACATTTCTGCAGTGAGTTTCACCCTAGGAAATCCAGATCACACTTAACCAGCGACCACACAGATCTCCTTGGTGTTTTCTAGTTCTGGTATGTATACTACCAAAGTCAACAAAGAGTTTCATTTGTCTAAAAATGCAGTATTCACTCAGAAGGCTCTCCTGTTGTAGCTGCATTTTATGTCAAACATGTAAATATCCCCAGATAAAGAGAAAACCATTTGGTTTCTTAAAGGATTTTGTATTCAGTTAAATTATGTGTGACATTATATTCAGAGGCAGCATTATTTAATAACTTGATTCATGTACTCCAGGAAAGTTAACTGTCTTCATCAAGGTATGACAGGCAGATCTGAATTCAGGTCAACACCAAAACCTTTCAAGTAAGTTGTGCCTTAAATAGACTTGGGAATGCTACTGACTTCATCAATGGAGCTTTCTGGACATTAGCTAGATCTAAATTCTTTGTTTTCATGGGGCAGAAATAGGATGGATGGATAGAATAATTGTCTCTACTACAAATTTTTGAGTCTTAGAGATCATTTATCCATGTTGTTTAGGGAGAAAGAAGTAATGAAAGTAGTTTCTTCTACCTATCTTCCAACTAAAATTTTGTTTCACTGGTACATATAAATGTTTAGAGACTACACAAGTCCTTGCTTTTAGTGTTTTAAAAAAGAGGGGAAATGTAATAATTGGATGTCATTTCTGGCAAATTAATCCTGTCTTTGGGAAGATTACAGAGATCCCATTTGAAGCATTTACTTCAATGAAGTGACCATTAAGCTTGACTTTGGCAAACCTGTTTGTCAACTCCATTTGTTTTTTAAAAATTCCAGAAAAGACACTTGGAAAAAAAATCTTTCAAATTATTTCTTTTTCTTAATACTCTAAAAATTCAGCTCACAGCTTTGAAAAAGTAAGAAATTAATAGAGATATTTATAAAAAGGAGTGAGCTCCCCCTGATTTTGTCAAGGTTTCAAAACAACATGGACTAGTTATTGTAGGAATTACAGCAGGGGTATAAAAAAAATTAAGTTAGTTTAAGCCATTACAAGCTATGATAGCATAAGAAATGTGACCATGTGTAGGTTTCCCATTAAGGCTGACACATAAGTTTGCACAAAGATACCTGGCTGAGAACCTAAAGGTGGGTAGGAACCTCTCCTTCAGGAAGCTAGCTCAGTTTTGCACTTGGAAATGAACTGCATCCTCGGGGGGATGGATACCTTTTTCTATTTAGTCTACTCAGATAGGATGTCTTTAGCAAGGCACATCCATACTCTACAAGACAAAAATCAGAAATAGGGGAGGACTGGCCAATTAGACTACAAAGATATCTCTAGATTTTGGCTCCAGCTTACTTGGTAAGAATGCTATACCCATGAAAATTAGCAGTGACAATGGTTAAGAGAGGGAGTCCTGGGGGAAATGTGGCTAGAGTGGCAATAAATATACAGTTAGGTTACACATTATGTTACACAAAAAGGGCTAATGACAGAGCCTGAAAACCTGTGTGGGAACGGATGTGCTATGCCCAGCCCCATACCTGGCACTAGTGCCTTTTGATTGGTTGCTGTTCATGCCTGGATCCATAGTCATTTCTCCATCCTTGAAATTTAAGTTTGCTTTAAATTACAGTGCTCATGGCTTATAATTGCCAGGTTATTTGATAACTAAAATTAAAATTACAAATTATTCAATCAGGAATAATTTAGGCATATTTATGCATGCACATATATACTCATAAATGTACATTATATAAATGCATGACAAGCATGTGTATATGTATGTGGTGTCTGTGTGTATGTTTCCTACACTTGGACTTCTCTGGCCTGAGCAGAAAGCCAGACCTTGGAGGAAACCATACTGTAGTAATGTCTCGGGCATGTCAGCAAGAGTTGTCCCTTGATCTATAGTTAACCAATTTGTAGTTTATGGTTAAAAAAAAAAAAAAGCCTGTAGAGCAAGACCCCAATGTGTGTGTGTGTGTGTGTGTGTGTGTGTGTGTGTGTTTCTCCAAAATGTTTTAATTAAAAGATATTTTTTGACCAAAAATTTAAATGTTTTAATTAAAAGATATTTTTTAATTAAAAGATATTTTGACCCTGGATGGTGTGGCTCAGTTGTTTGGTGTGTCATCTGGAGGGTTTGATTTCCAGTCAGGGCATATACCCAGTTTGTGGGTTTGGATCCCTGGTCTGGGTGAGTGTAAGAAGGCAGCCAATCGATGTTTCTTTCTCACATTGATGTCACTCTCTCTCTCTCTCTCTCTCTCTCTCTCTCTCTCTCTCTCTCTCTCTTTCAGCAATGAAACAGTGTCTTTGGGTGAGGATTAAAAAACAAAAGATGGTTTTTTTGACTGGCATACGATTGCTTCAATCATAAAAGGAAATTTTAGTGTCTAAAATAAAATATAACATGGATTCTATAATAATAAGATGTTATCATAATTTTCTGTAAGAAATGACCACAGGTACTTACAATTACAGTAAACCAAAAGAAGAAAAAATAGCTCACACTTGAGCCAGCACTACATTGGTGGCCAGATATGTGTAAAGCTATAATGTGGACTTACATCTAATCTTTCAAAACTAAATCCTATAGTGGGTGAAATACTAAAAGAATAGGGAATCTAACATGTGTAAGGTGTCAGGTTAAGGTGTAAACCAATTTTATCAAAAGGCATTGCTCAGGTCTCCTAATTCTCTAAATGTAGTTTATACATGATTTGGTGAAAAACTTATGATAATGATTTACTAGTTTATTTTAATTGACAGGGAAGAACATATTTATGTTTATAATATGAGAAAAATATTTTAAATATTCTATTTGGTCAAATTTATTATATGAAAAATAATGTGATTGCTTTAACATATCTATCTAAGAATATATAGAATTGGAGGAATTTTATAGATAAATTAAACATATCTAAGTATAGAAAATTATACCCAATCATGCATAAGAAAAATCTGCTACAATCATTTGTGAATGTTAAATGTTAGTAGTGATGGATATATTTACATAGAAAAGGAAGAAAAGGTGATACCAGTGGCGTCATGGATCAAAGTTTTTCAAAATGACATTGATGCATTTTGACTAAAGGGAGAAATAGTAAAATATTCTAAGAACAATTAAAAGTAAAAATATAGAAGAAATTTGTATCATGTTCCACAGGCAACAACCTGGAGGTCAACACTGTTATTTACTTCTGAGTAAAAATTATTTGTCAATTATACAGAGCACTGCTTTCCAACCAGGGAGCCATGGGACCCAAGGATGGTCCTGGAGGGACCACTGTTTCTACAGAGCCATCGGTTGTTTTAATTAACCATGTAATACATACAGAAATGACTAATTTTTGACAATTCCCTTAACACAATTTCTATTCAGGTTTATCCTTTTGGTGGAATCTTATTTGAAGGTGGATGCAATTTCACCCTTTTAATTTATCAAAAAAATTGTAAATTTATAGAATGTGAAATTAAATAAAATATAATAGTCAAAGAATGACTAAAGTTTTAGTAGTGAAAATATGAAACTCATGATCACAGAGTTCTATGCATAGTCCTTTGAGATAAAGACAACATTATCCTAAGCAATACTTAGCCTAGATCACCAAAAATAAATATCAGGGACTGAAGTCAATATGTAAAATGCACTTGTCTTTTTGTCTCTAGAAAAAAAATGATAGAATGCTAACAACAACAACAACAACAAAAAAAAAAAGCAATGAATGAATCTATGTAAGTTATCTTTTCTTAGTAAATGTAACTTGAGTACCTATGAATATTCTCAATTTTATCCTTAATTCATAACATTGAGTGATTTCTTTAAGCCAAATACTGTTTAAAGAACACTCTAAAACCTATCAATCCTCATGAAAGCCCTGTTGGTATAATATATGGTATAGTAGAAGTACTATATTTACATATTTTATAAATGAAGAAATTCAAATTTAGTGAGTTTCAATTACTTGTTCAAAATTTCTCAGCAAGCAAGTAGCAGACATGGTATTTAAACCCAACTTGATTCAACTCAAAAGCCATGATATTATATGAAATAATATGACCTAATACAGGAATAGTGCTAATATCATAACTTTTAAAAATTAATTGAGGCAGCAAGTTTGGATTGGAATCTTGTCTGTATCTACCTAAAAAGGAAATGTATACACTATGGAACATGATAACTAAATTTAGAATTAACTAGTTAAAGAGAATGAGAAATGTATCATGGCTACCAAATAAAGCTTATTCGAGTATAGTTTGGTTAAAAAGGGAGCTATGGCCCTGGCTGGTGTAGCTCAGTGGATTGACCACTGGCCTGTGAACCAAAAGGTCACACCTGCTCGATTTCCCAGTCAGGGCACATGCATGGGCTGTGGGCAATGTCCCCAGTAGGGGGCACTTGAGAGGCAACCACAGATTGATGTTTCTCCCTCTCTTTCTCTCTCCCTTCCCCTCTCTCTAAAAATAAATAGATAAAGCCTTTTTTTAATTTTTTTAAAAATAAAAAAGAGCTATGAATATTTTGGAAAAAATTAACACTGGCAAATACAACAGGAGAAAAATCCTCTTTCAACAATATGAAATGTGGTTTGACAACTTGGTTCATTGCCATTCAGTTTATTTAAGTTAGGGAACTTTGTTTCAATGTTGTCTTATACATGCTGTTAATGTCCTACCTTAAGATCACTATATTAACAGTGAAGCTCATGTGTCCTGCGTGATTCAATAATAAAGGCATCCCATGTGGCAAAATTCCCATATAGATGCCTATACATATGTTCGAGCATATGGTAGTAGTTCACTAGTCATCACATCAGGTAGCCCTTCCAACTCTGTAAGAAGCCATTATTACCTTGCAGCTCACATCTCTGTGTATCTCTCACAGTTAAGATGATGCCAAAGACTTTTAATTTCCAAATGATGTAGATAACTCTATCAACTTATCTCATTTCCACTTGCTGTGTGAATAATTTCTTTGAGTCACAGTTCTAGAGCCATCAAGGAAAATGCAAACTCATTTTCAGGGTTATACAAGTCACTGACAGCATGTTGGTGTGGGAAGCAGGCAGGCTGAGAACATGGATTGCTTAAAATCTTTCCCACCAACTTGGTGTCAGAAGTAAGCCAGTGTCTTGTTGCTAAGATAACAATGATACAATCTTCTATCTGGTTATGACAGTGTAGCAGTAACTTAATGAAATAAGTCAGTTCTTCAGTGCTTTTCTTTTTTGTGAAACCTACATTATGACACATATAGATACTGATGAGATCACTAAGCTGCAAAACCATCAAGGATGCTCTCAGTTCTCATGGATCTCCTAGAAGCCTTAGAGTCTTTTATTACCTATAATGAAGTATTTCATTATGTGCATTCTTTGGACCAGTCAGGGTAAGTGGCTACAGCTGTGACAAGGAACCCTGAAAATGTAGCTGCTTCAACTCACAGAGCTTGCTGTGTGATCCATTACGATAAAAGCAAAGATCATCTAGCAACTCTTCTGAGGCAAGTACTATTTCTCTGTTTCCCAAATGTACTCTGTCTAGTTCCAGAGATGTGCCAGAGAGCTTTACTTTATAGGAAACTTGGAATTAAAGGACAACTCCATATTCCCAACATAAAATCCCCAGGAAACAAATCAAATAGGAAAATAGCATCAGTTTGTGAATAGAATGTATTTGTTATAAATTTTGTTTTTTTTTTAGAGAGAGAAAGGGAGGGAGGGAAGGAGGAAGGGAAAACGAGAGAGGAAGGAGGGGGGAAGAAAGAGAGAGTGAGAGAGAGAGAATTGTTATTCCGCTTATTCATGCATTCATTGGTTGCCTCTTACATGTACCCTGATACGGGATCAATCCCTCAGCCTTGGCTATCAGGACGATACTCCCTCTAACTGACCTACCCAGCCAGGGCTAGAACTCTTCTTATTTGCATGCATAATGTGGGGAAGAAATTAACTTTTAGCTTTAAGGTCCTCACCTTAAAATATTTAAGTAATTTCTCTACCAGCATATATTCACTGTTAAGGTGACTTTAGAACCAGCACTTTTTTTCTTTTAACATTTTCTTTTTGTTTATGCTGTTATGGTTGTTACCACTTTTTCTCCCTTTCCCTACCTCCACCCAGTTCCACCCTCTCCCCACCCCAAGCCAATCCCCATATTGTCGTCCCTGTCCATGGGTTGTGCAAAAACCATCACCATCTTTCATTTCATCCCTACCCCTCTGGCAGCTGTCAGTCTGTTTCATGTATCTAAGTTTCTGTTACTATTTTGTTCATTAGTTTATTGTGTTCATTAGATTCCACATATAAGTGAGATCATATGGTATTGGTCTTTCACTGATTGGCTTAGTTTACTTAGCATAATTTTCTCCAGGTCCATCCAACACTTTGGCTACCACTAAATGGCATGCATGCCACCTGCTGAAAATGTATTATAGATTCCCTTGTGAAAAATCAATTCCCAGATTTAAAATATCCAGAACCATGTGGATGGTTAAGAGAATGGACTTCATTATATAATGATAACCTTTACATTATACAGATTCTAAAAGTGATGCATGGCAGAGAAACGTCATATTGATCTACCAGCTAATTCTGGCTGTTTCAGTTCTAGCTCTACTGGATTAAAGAGATATAACAGTATTGATTATAAACAGTAAGCATCTTATCTGTAAATAAGTTTTGCTGTTCCTGTCCACCTACATTTGTCAACTAGTGAAAAGCCATAAAACAGGGGCAAGGAGGCAGGTGTCACTCTGGTAGTCTGTGACTGGGAAGAAATAAGGAAAACTGAACAGGAAAGTTGAGGCTTTAGATGCAAAAAAGAAAACTGTTATATAAATCATGTGAAAAAATTTTCTACATTGAAGTGATGTTTTGAAAATACTAATACAAACTGTAGTAGTAAAATGAGCAATTTGAAGCTATGAGGTGGATTTTTGTGAGGGGAAGTGCATTTTCTCAGTTTACTGGAGCTTATATCCAAGAAAAGGATCATATGCTGATTGACTTGGTTTCCGAATGCAATCACCCATAACTGGGTTGTTTTTGTGTTCTCCATAACATGTTTCTGTCCACATATTACTTGTCATTTATGGCTAACTTCTATCTGATCTCCGAAAATAATTTCTAGCTCCTGTATCCACCCCATGGTCATACAATTTCCCTCATGACTGCTAATGCTTGCATCACAGAATTTAGCATCTAATTATATAGCACAATGTAAAATACCTATCTTTGTCATTTCTGTCTCTCCAGATAAACTATTCTGCATCTCAATGGCAGTGATTAACAATGTATACTTATATAGTGCTATAAACACTATGAACATACAGTAAACACTTGTTCATTAAATTGATATTATATTTCATAAGGATTTTGATGTTTTTATGTTATTTATTTTATACAATAATCTTCTGTCTAATAAAATTCTTAAGAACTTGCTCTTCTTTAATTCTGGAGGGATATGCTTATCATTAAGCTCTAGAGGTAAGTCCTTTCAGTCTATTAGTTTTGAGGAGAACTCACTGCCTATTAATCCACCCAAAGGAGAAATCTATGATCCACCAGACCTTAAGAACAGGTGCTATTCTTCTCTTGTGTGTCCCTCCAATCACTGCCTTAATTTACCTGGATTAGCACACAGTATAGCTTTTTAAACACATGTTTTTCTCAGGATCTCCTTAAGTATTATAAGGCATTACAACACTGGGGGTCTAGGAGTGGGAAATTGAACTAATTTATTACTCACAGCACACAAAACCAGGGGTGGGGGTTTCAGGGTAAAAAAAAAAAAGGAAAGAAAGAGAATAGAGAAGTAGGGAAAACAAGGCTTTACTTATTTGGATTTTAGATAGGTTTTTTTTTTGCATAGATCGTCCCTTGAAACCCTTACCCTCTATTTTCCAAATTCTTGTTTTAGATTCCCCATAGTTTCCACTGTCCTTCTAGTTTTACCTTTGAAACTCTTGAAGTCTCAGTTTTAACCACTCCTTCTGTAACTTCTTCCAAGTTGCGCCCATGATAATGAGGGCCCAGTCTTACCTTTCTCTTTGTATTGTAAAATACACCAGCTTTCAGCCAGAAGTTAAAGACATTTACCTCTTTCTGGCTGGTGGTCTAAAAGCTCTTAAAAAAAAATGTGAGTGAGTTCTGGTGTCACAGTGCATAGATTACTTTTCACTGGAAGTGACTATGGCTAGATATCTTCTAAATTACATAAGGAAAACACCCAGCACAAACATGAGCATTAACTCTCTAAGACCTCAGAGGCTATTGTATGTGAGGTCTGTATATTCTTCCTTTTATGATGTATTTGATCTTATTCTTGATAAATGAAAAACGAGTATTCACTGATCTCCAAGCCTAGTTTGATGGCAAAGGAACACACTATTAATTGAGAATTCTATCTGAATTATCTGATATGTTATTATCATATTAATATTTTATAACTTCCAATGTTTATTCCTGATAGTTGTGGATGGTCCCCTTCAATATCAATATATAGCATTTATCTTGCCATTCTCCAATTCAAAATCTTTGAGACTTATTTTCTATAAACAATATCAATATCCTCATCTTGCGATTCAAGGTTGTTCATTACTTGGCCTTGCTTTATGTTTCCCAGAACGCTTCCTCTAAAATTTTGGCCATACGTCTCTTACCCTCCATAAGCATGTCATGCTCACCATGACTGTTGCTGCCATTATCCATCTCTTATTTCTGAATGGCATGACGCCATTCCTTGTCTCCATGCCCTCCATAGAGGCTGCAGAGTTTAAAGGTATGAGACCAATCTTGCAAGCAATACTGATTTTTAAGTTTTCTGAGTAAAAAGTCACTTATCTTGATACTTTTATATGTTCTGCTGTACAATTTTGCTTAAATGTTTTCTGTCATCCAATCTTCTTGGAGAGCAGGGTGATTTCCTCTCACTAAGGAAATGTTTTTGTTTTGACGATTTTGTATTACACATGTTTAGGGTAAAAGAGTTCGGAAACTCAATACTGGATATATTGGAAATGTGTTTAACATTGTAAAGAATCTATGACAATTTAATTACTTCTCCTCTACAACTTGTACTCAATCACTTTAAAAAAGTATACATATATACTTATCTGACGGGGAATTACTATGATCATGAAGGTGGTTTACCCCGGGCGAGGCTTATCCATTGCACTCCGAATGTGCTAACCTCAGCATTTCCCCAAACGTTGGAATCTTGACTGCATAATTTGTGGTAGTGGGGGGTTATACTTGCACTCTCCCCTGAAAAAAAAAAGTTTACCTATATATTCGCTAGTGACTTATCAAAATATAACAGTCTGCTCAAAATTTAGACTGTAGATATTTCCGTATCATGAGCTTTTATGGAATAATTTGCAAAAAGGTAAGAACAAAAATTGACAGAGGACAGGCATAGAGCCAAAATGGGAAACAAAGAAACAGATCCCAAATAAGAGAATTCTCCAGAAGAACTAGATGAAATAGAGGCAAGCAATTTATCAGATAGAGAGTTTAGAGTCATGATTATAAGGATAGACAATGGCATGAAAAAAGACATAGGAACCGTAGAAAAGGACCAGTCAGAAATAAAGATTGCAATATCTGAAACAAATAATATACTTGGAGGAATAAACAGTAGGTTAGATGAAGCAGAGGATCTAATCTGTAACTTGAATGACAAGGTAGGAAAAAAAAACAAACAGGCAGAGCAGAAAAAAAGAAATTGAAAAAATAAGGAGAGCTTTAAAAACATTTTTGACAACATGAAGTGTAACAACATCTATGTCATGGGAATACCAGAAGGAAAAGAGGGTGAGCAAAGGATTGAGAAAATATTTGATGAAATAATGACCAAAAACTTCCTTAATCTGGAGAAGGAAAAAGACACAGAAGTCCAGGAAGCTCAGAGTCCTAAACAAGTTCTATCCAAAGAAGCCTACACCAAGACACATCATAATTGAAATGAGAAGACCTAAAGACAAAGAGAGAATCCTAAAAGCTGTAAGAAAAAGGCCAGTAGTTATATACAAGGGAGAAAAAATTAGACTCATCTGATTCTCAAAAGAAACATTTCAGGCCAGAATGGGTAGCATGAAATATTCAAGGTGATGAAAAGCAAGGACCTACAACCAAGGCTAATTTACCCAGCAAAGCTATCATTTAAAATTGAAGGAGAAATAGGGAGCTCCCCAGACAAGAAAAAACTAAGGGAATTTGTTAACACCAAACCAGTACTGCAACAAATGTTAAAGGACTTGCTTTAACAAGAATAAGAAGAAAAAGAGAAAGAAAAAAAGCAGAAGAAAATAGTCTAACAATAAAGTGGCACTAAATATGTATCTATCAATACTCATCTTAAATGTAAATGGCTTAAAGACTCCAACCAAAAGACATTGGGTAGCTAAATGGATAAGAAAACAAAATCTATAAATATACCACCTCCAAGAGACACATCTCAGATCAAAAGATACACATTGACTAAAAGTAAAGGTATGGAAAAAGATATTTCATGCAAACAGAAAGAAAATAAAAAAAAGTTGGGGTAGCAGTACTTATATCTGACAAAATAGACTTTAAATCCAAGGCTATAGTAAAAAACAGAGATCAATACTATGTAATGATAAAGGGGATAATCCAACAAGAGGATATAACCCTAGTAAACATTTACACACATACCCAACATAGGAGCACCGAAATACGTGAAGCAAATGTTGGTGGACATAAAGGGAGGTATCGACAGAAATACAGCCAGTGTTAGGGATTTTAACAGCACATTGACTGCAATGCAAGGACCTTCCAGAGGGAAAATCAAGGAGATAGCAGCCTTAAAAGACACACTAGATCAAATGGATTTAATTGATACCTTCCAAGCATCTCACCCCAAAGCAGCAGAATATACATACTTTTAAAGTGCACATGCAATGTTTTCTAGAATAGGACACATACTAGGACACAAAACAAGTCTCAAGAAATTAAAGACACTCAAATCTTATCAAGAATCTTTCTGACCACAGTGCTATGAAACTAGAAATCAATCACAAGAACAGCACTGAAAAAACACACAAAGACCTGTAATCTAAATAATATGTTATTAAATAATGAATAGGTCAAGAATGAGATCAAGAAAGAAATCAAAAGATACCTTGAAACAAATGAAAATGAGGACACAACAATCCAAAATCTGTGGAACACAGGGAAAGCAATCCTAAGAGGGAAATTCATAGCATTACAGGCCTATCCCAAAAAACAAGAAAAAACTCAAATAAACAATCTAAATTCACACTTAAAGGAACTCAAAAAAGAAAAACCAAACAAAGCACAAAGTGAGTAGAAGGAAGGAACTAATTAAGACCAGAGCAAAAATAAATTAAATAGAGTCTAAAAAAAAACAATACAATATATCAATGGATCCAAGAGCTGGTTCTTTGAAAAGATAAAGAAGATTGACAAACTTTAACCAGACTGATCAAGAAAAAAACAGAAACAACCAAAATAAATTAAATCAGAAATGAAAGAGGAGAAATAACAACTGTCATCAAACAAATACAAAGACCTATAAGAAAATATTATGAATAACTATATGCCAACAAAGTGGACAACCTGGACAAAATGGATAAATTCCTAGAAATACACAATCTTCTAAAACTAAATCAGGAAGAATCAGAGAATCTGAAGAGATTCTTTTTACTTAGCAAAATTGAAGCAGTAATCCAAAACCTCCCAACAAACAAATGCCCTGGAATGGATGGCTTCACATGTGAATTTTACAAAACATTCCAGGAGGAACTAATATCTCTTTTTCTCAAACTATTGCATAAAATTCAAGAGGAGGGAATGCTTTCAAACTGATTTTCAGAAGCCAGCATTATCCTAATTCCAAAACCAGGTAAAGATACTACAAAGAAAGAAAATTATAGGCCAATATCCCTGATAAACATAGATGCTAAAATCTTCCACAAAATATGAACAAACCAAATACAGCAATGCATAAAAATATCGTACACCAGAATCAAAAGGGATTTATTCCAGGAATGCAACTTTGGTACAACATTTGCAAATAAATTACCCATTTATGATAAAATCTCTCAGCAAAGTAGGATTAGAGGGAACCTAAGTAAACATAATAAAGGCCATATATGACAAACCCACTGCCAGTGTCATAATCAACAGGCAAAAACTACCAGCATTCCCCTTTAGAATGGGGACAAGAGAGGAATGCCCTCTTTCACCTTTCTTATTCAACATAATACTGGGAGTCTTGCCCCAGCAATCAGACAAGAAGAAATAAAAGACATTCAAATTGGAAAGGAAGCAATAAAACTGTCATTATTTGCAGATAACATGGTACTGTACATAGAGAACCTGAAGATTCCACCAAGAAACTATGAGAACTGATAAATGAATTTAGTGAAGTGGTAGGATACAAAAGTAATACCCAGAAATCAGATGAATTTTTATATGCCATTAAAAAGCTAACAGAAAGTGAAATTAAGAAAACAATCCCATCCACAATTGCTCCAAAAATAATACAATACCTAGGAATACGTTTAACCAAGGATGTAAAGGACATTACTCAGAAAATTATGAGGCATGGAAGGAAGAAATAGAAAGTACAAACAAGTGGAAGCACATACTGTGTTCATGGATAAGAAGAATTAATATCATTAAAATGCCCATACTACCCAAGACAATTTATACATTCAATGCAATTCTTATCAAGATTCCAATGACACATTTCACAGAACTAGAATAAATATTTCAAAAATTTATATGGAACCACAAAAGGCCTCGCATAGCAACAGCGATCCTGAGAAAGAACAAAGTTGGAGGAATCACTCAGCCTAATATGAAAGTACACTGTAAGACCATAGTAATCAAAGCAAAATGGTATCAGCATAAAAGCAGACATATAGATCAATTGACCAGAATAAAGAGCCCAAATATAAACCCACACCTTTATAGTCAATTAACATTCAACAGAGGAAGCAAACACATACAAGGGGCTAAAGACATTTTATTCAATAAATAGTGTTAGGAAAATTGAAAAGATATGTGCAGAAAAATGAAACTAGATCACCTTCTTACACCACACATGAGTATAAATTCAAAAGGGATTAAAGACTTAAATGTTAGACTTGAAATCATAAAAGTCATGGTTGAAAACAGAGGCAGCAAAGTTTTGGACACTACTCATAACATTATTTTATCAGATATATCTCCCCAGGCAAGGGTAACAAAAGAATAAATAAACAAATGGTGCTACAACAAGCTAAAAAGTTTTTTCAAGCCTAGGGGACCATCAACAAAATAAAAAGAGAACCCACGGGATGGGAAAACATATTTGCCAATATATGTGATAAGGGATTAATATCCAATATTTATAAAGTATTTATGTAACTCAACACCAAAAAAAAACAACAAAAAATAACTTCACAAATATTTCAATTAAATAATGGGCAAAGGATGTAAATAGATACTTATCCAAAGACAACATACAGATGGCCAATAGACATATGAAAAGATGCTTAACACCACTAATCATCAGGGAAATGAAAATTAAAACCACAATGAGACATCATTCCACACCTGTAAGAGTGACTATCATCTATAAATTAACAAACATAAACTGCTGCTGAGGATGTGGGGAAATGGGAACACTTTTCCACTGTTGGTGGGAATGCAGATTGGTGCAGCCACTGTGGAAAGCTGTGTAAAGATAATTTAAAAATTAAAAATGGATCTGCTTTTTGACCCAGCAATCCCACTTCTGAAAATATATCCAAAGGAACCCAAAACACCCATTAGAAAGAACATAAACAGCCTTATGTGTATTGCACTGTTATTTATAATCACCAAGATATGGAAGCAGCCCAAGTGTCCATCAGTAAGTAGTTGACTGGATATAAAATGACTATGGAACATTTACGCAATGGAGTACTACTCAGCCATAAAATAAAAGAAAATGTTACCCTTTGCAACAGTATGGATGGACCTGAAGAACATTATGCTAAATGAAATAAAACAATGAGAAAAAGACAAATGCCATATGATTTCACTCATATGTGGAATGTATTGAACAAACTGAACTAATGAAAAAAATGGGGACAGACTCATTGATGGAAAGGAGGATGACAGCTAAGGTGGGGGACATTAGGGGTGGAGGGATTGAGTAAAAAAGAAAAAGGACTTAGGACATAGACAACATTATAGTGATTGCTGGGGGATGTGGTATAAGGGGACTAAAAGGTAATGGAAAAAATAAAGATCAAATTAAAAAATGAAAAGGCATAAATGTTTATAGCAATTTGACAGAGTAATTTAGTATCTGTTTAATTTAATAATACTAAAAATAAAACTGGTCCTTATGTTCTGTATGTCTTATTTATTTCACTTTTTAAAACTATTTTACTCTATGTGCTATCGCAGTTGTCCCATTTTTTCTCCTCTTTATCCCCTCCACCCTCCACCCCATCCTGTCATCATCCCTTCTTAGTTCATGTCTATTGGTTGAACATATCAGTTCCTTGGCTTCTCAATTTCCTATACTATTCTTAACTTCCCCCTGACTATTATTTTTGTTTTGTTTTGTTTTGTCAACATTTTTCCACCACCACCTTCCCCAGCCACACCCACCCCCAACTCCTACCCTCAGTCCTTCTCTCATTTGGCTTTGTTGATGAGTTTTTTATGCATGTTCCTTGATGACATTTCCCTTTCTTTTCCCCCATTATCTTCCTCCTTTTTCAGATCTGGTTACTGTCAGTTTTTTTTTTTGTTTTTGTTTTTTTTTTTTAATTTCAATGTAGCTGGTTATATTTTGCTTGCTTGTTTGTTTTGTTGATTAGGTTCCACTTCTATGTGAGATCATATTGTACTGTCTTTCATTGCTTGGCTTATTTCACTTAGCAAAATGCTCTCCAGTTCCATCCATGCTGTTGCAAAGGGTAATAGCTCTTTTTTTCTTTCTGCTGTGTAGTATTCCATTGTGTAAATGTGCCATAGTTTTTTGATCCATTCATTTACTGTTGGGTACTTAGGTTGCTTCTAATTCTTGGCTAATATAAATTGTGCTGTTATGAACATTGGGGTGCATAGGTTCTTCTTAACTGGTATTTTGGAATCTTAGGGCATAATCCCAGCAGTGGAATTGCTGGGTCCAAAGGCAATTCCCTTTTTAGTTTTTAAGGAAATTCCAAACTGTTTTCCACAGTGAGTCCCCTAGTCTGCATTCCCACAGACAGTGCTCTAGGGTTCTGTTTTCTCCACATCCTCACCAGCAATTTGTTGTTTATTGATTTGTTGATGATGGCCATTCTGGCTGGTGTGAA